>PNEQ01057761.1:145448-213645 GCA_003012365.1 Medauroidea extradentata
TCAAAATAATCATAAATTAATCCAGAAGTAAGCATTAATAATTGCAAGTTCAAATCGAAATGTATGGCCTGTTTTAAAACTGTAGAATCAGAAAAGATATCTTAGGTTCAAAATTTAGGTAGTTCCGAAACTGTTACTGAAAATTTATCACACTTATACACAAACATACTCTTTAACACTTGAAATTGTCCGCGGCTGTTGCTCATTCTCCTTAGAGCGGTAGGCAAAAAGATTCTAAGAAAATCAGGTCTCGTGGTCTTGGTACTGTCAAAATTTGATTTAAAGCCTAATGAATATTCTGAGAAAAATGATATATATATAACTTACAGTGACAAGGCTTGTGACATAAAAGTATCTAGATGGTGTCATACCACAGCAATGTTATAGCATCAATAGTGTTACCCATGCCTGGCTCTTCAAAACTCTTGTGCACTAAAAAAACTATCTTCGAGAACAATCAGTGCTTCTACCAAACGTTCATGTCCCGCCTCAACATAACACTTCATCTTGGCCACTCATAAATCTAAAATAAAATTTAGGCTGGTGCTCAAATATAAAAATTAACAGAGCGATTCAAAAACACACCAGTCCTGTATGGTAGCTGGGCCGAGATTCCTATCTTACTCTCCAACCCCTTAAAATTCGGCTATTTCTCAAGCCACATTGTTTTTAGCCTAAATAAGCATCTGGGGCTGAGATTATATCAAAATCATGATGCTAAAATTAAACATAAAAAAACTAAAAGCAGAACCAAAATAATACATTAGAAATTAATAAAAATAAAATAAAATTAAAATTAAGTTATAGGATGTGAAACATATAAAAAAAAATTAATAAAATAACTTATCTAGTTCACCAGGTAGGAGCATATACATTAACTAACCTAATATTCCAAAGAGAAATAAGTACATTAAAAAAAGTATTCAGCAAACAAAAATCTGAAAATCTAAAATTTAAACACAAATCAAAGAGAAATAAAAATAGAGAAAGTACAAATTACACAGATCAAATATTTCACTCATAAAAATATTAACTTTCTATAGCCAAATGCTATAGGTTCTAAAGTCTTGAGGGGCGCGCGCATACACACACAAACACACACACTGACAGGAAGGTGATCTCATAAGCCAACATTTTCATTCGGAATTTAGGCAAAATATTCAGTGAAGATTGGAAGGTTGAAACGTGTGAGTGGAAAAGGGAGGAAGAGTGTATTGAGAAGAGAAAATGTTCACAGATGTTTTTTTAACAATGACGTAAGTCCCATTTGATTATCGAATTAAGAGAGGAGTATTTTGAAGATCAAAACCAGTATTATTAATTCACTGCTCATGCCATTCAATCTGCCGATATAGAATTCATATAAATTATATGATGTTGGGAATTTGTTACCAAAATAACGCAGTAAAAATAACGACTTAAAAATATTCAGCTCTAACATATAACACTCATCTTACTACAGTATAGGAAAAGTTTTACTTGTTCAACCACATGTATTTTTTACGTGTGTGATTAACTGACCATACTATATAAATTTTAAAATCATTAAACGTTCAGTAACACTGTTAAACAGTTTAATACGGTGTATTTTTAAATTTTGTCTCACTTAAGTTATTTACGGGGAACGTTTATATTGTTAGCTTTAAGCTAAAACTTTATTTGCTGTCTTATATGTCGTAACTTGTAAGTTTATATAGTTTGAACGCGATAAAGTAAACACCTTTGAAGACCATCTTGTCTTAAGTAAAAATTTAAACAATTAATGTTTATTGTGACTTCTGAAGCTATCAGTTGACTACGAACGTCTGTGAAGCTCCCCCCTCCACCACAAAAATATTAGGGAATTAACAAACTATTCACAGCGGTAGTTCTTCGTTAGTTAATAAATACTCAAACAGTATTTTTTATATTTTCGTAAGCATCATCGTAAGCAAAAGTGCAGTTCGATATCTCGACTGGCTCGATTACAAGGGAGGAATTTTCTAAAACAAATTTAATGTATTTTCAACTCTTAAATTATCGAATTTCAAAACATCTTTAAATCTCTTCTTAGACTTTGTAAAAGTAGGCAATTGAAGTGAAAATCCTTAATACGTTAGGCCTCCGTTATCTCCCATACCTCAGTCATAGCAGTTGATACGGCAGCCAGCCTTTCACACCTGAATGCCGTATTGCTTACGTAGTAAGAACTGTCTTACTGCAGCCCACTCTTTTTACGAGTTTTACACGAAAATTGTTGGTCCTACGCATTTACAAGGCAACCTTTTTACTTCTGGAGTGCTTCTCTAGTAGAAAATCGTATTTAAAGTTCGTAATTTCTGATGGTAGAAAAATGGCATGTAATAAAAGGGGTAGTCACCGTATTTTGTGTCAGGGTGCAAGGTATTGAAGTAATTCTAATGTTTATTTCAAGGTTCCGGTGGTATAAAACAATGTTCAAATCGTCATTAATAAAAGCCACTTCATTTTCATTATTTTTCAAGAATTAACATAAAATTTTCTGTGATTAAGGGCTCATACCGCCCTTAATATTAGTTGTAGGTACAAAGTGTACGTATATTTTCTACTTCATTTTTCGTAAGGAATCACCTCCCGAAGTTTGTCGGTCGAATTCAGCTCCACC
Source organism: Medauroidea extradentata (assembly GCA_003012365.1). Lineage (NCBI taxonomy): Eukaryota > Metazoa > Arthropoda > Insecta > Phasmatodea > Phasmatidae > Medauroidea > Medauroidea extradentata. The sequence goes on from PNEQ01057761.1 coordinate 148,072, forward strand.
CTGTATGTGTGTGTGAGTGTTGGTGTATGTATACTATTCACAAAAATACAATTTATTCACAAAAATACAATTTATTCACAAAAATACAATTTATCCAGTTCACATCTTAGGAGTCAAATTTCGAAAAATACTGAAACTTCATTTTGGGTATTTGCGTACTAACAGTTATTTTTAAGCGGAAATAATCACTGTTTATATAAGAGTATGCCAGATATTAAGGAATAATAGTATAATCATTAGTGATAATGATATATAGAAATATTGGTAGGCTATTAAATCTATACAGAAATTAAAAAAACCTCGTGACGTAAAGAGAAAGAAATGATGGAAAATTAGACAATTATAAGTGCATGTGGACTGTTTTACCCTTCTGCAATTTATAGAACACTTACCAAAAATTAAGATGATTGCAGCCGCTGAAATATAGAATTCATTAGGCAAAAAAGAAGCAAACTCATATATATATATATGTATATATATTGACGAAACGGAAGAATTAACATTTATTGAAATAATAATAACACGAAGCAGATGCTGTGAGAATAAAATTATGAATTACTAAAAAAAACTCTCTCTTTAGAACCGGTCATTATATTAGCAATAAGACAAAATGTGGTAATTAGATGAAAAAAAATTAAATATAAAATTAATGTTCAGGATTTGATTTTGCTCTCTGCTACCATATATAAAACAAAATTTATTGAAAATCTCAGGGTTTTGCAAGAGTTCACAAACAGGACCTCTGGGTATTTTAATTTCTACTTCAAATACGAGTCTTTACCTGATCTTTAAAATAATTTCAAATCACATTAAAAATTACGTGTTTCGTTGCAGAGTTATCGGAAGTTCATTCACATTTAGGCACAAACACCAATTAAACTAAGAAAGTTGTAAGTTCTTGAAGGTACAACATAGGTAAATGGAAAATTGTGTATAGGACGCTGCAGTGGCTATTCTCACTTAAATGGTGCCGTCCCACGCTGAAGATGGCTTGATGCTTACTAAAAAAATCATTTAACTAGAAGTTATTTTTTTTCACGGCCACTTCTAAAATCGACCTATTTAAAACTTGTCAACTTTGCCTGCCTATCTAAATGCTCCTTGAAGCATTTCTATAATTACGATGTCGGCAGAAGAACTCCCCGTCCGGGTCGAGTTCTGCCGAAAGACGTCATGTTTCTTTGAATTCGCAGGGAAGAAGAAAGCAAAAATGAAACTCGGAAGTGAAGCTTCCGAGGCGTTTTAAAACCAAGAGGTTTCACACCTCTCCAGAACACAAAGAGCAAGTATTTAGACATACTAAACTATAAAATCGATTATATTAAATACAATAAAAATTTGGAGAGAGTTTTCCTGACCACAATCACCAAAAATTCAAATAAAATAACGAAATAAATTAAATTTAAAAACAAAGAAATTTAGTACTAGAAAAACCTGGGGCGTTAATTAATGAAATTATCAGAATATTACAAATTAAGATAATAAAATATTAGAGTCCTTGACATGTAAAAAGAAAATATTAAACATAAAAATAAATATCCAAATATCTGTAATGTTACCATTACAATAGAAGAAATTCACATTTCACACCCTAAATGGTTGCATTTTGAAACAATCTACGAATTGCTCAGTATATATATCTATGAGCGTGCAATTGCGTTAAAAACTACAAGGATAGCGCGTCGGGTTTGAACTATATCTACAAGGTATATCGGCGTAAGACAGAACACAGACGACACATTGCATCACTGTTCATGCACTATACTAGGACTTCCCTCAAATTTCTGCTGGAAATATAATATAAAGTTCACTTGACTGCAAATAAAAGAGGACGTTTAATTTTGTTTATTGACGTCAATGTAATAGAATTCGATTTTTTTTTTCAGTTTATGTGAAAGACAAATGTGGCAGATTGTAGCACCACTTATTAGTTTTAAACGAAGCATGAAAAACATTCATAAAGTACACCAAAAGGCGGATGTATGGAGAAATAAACGGCACCGGAAGTGGCCCTAGCAAGTACCTGGGGGCCTATGCTGGAAAATATAGCTCGAGCGTTCGTGTACGAGCTGATTCGAATGGTCAGATTCGCGTACGAACTGGCCTAGTTGAAAAGAGGTATGCTCCACTGTCTTGAACTCGTATACGAAATAAGTGTACGAAGTGAGCACCGTTGGTCGACAAGATGGCGGCTGTTCGTATGTCTATGTTGACTTACAAAATATGAGTTTCTGTGATAACTAGGTGATTTAAAATAATAACCAGCAAGGTAGAAGAATCTTAATATCAGCAGAAACAATCTCAGTGGGACTAACTCGACCAAACACAAATGGAAATGTAATAATTGAAAAACAGAATTTTGCGCCTTTTGTACAATAAATATAATATTTTCAGATCTTGTTTGATTTAGTATTCGTATTGCTACGGTAGCGTGCTTGCTTGCTCACACAAGTAATCGGGTTCGAAACTCCACCACTGACGAAATATTTTTTATTTCAATGGATGCATAAATAATTTCGTGCTAGAAAAGAACTCTCCGAAATATTAATTTATTTTGTGTATTTTTCTGTTTTAGACGCAATGAAACTAATCTTTATCTTCCGTTTGTAGAGACGAAGGAACGAATGTCGCAAATGTAGGCGCATATGAATTACGCCTCATAAATATTTAGCTGCGCTTCTCCGGTAAACGACATTAATTAATATCACATTTTCTTATTTATTTCAAGAATTAAATTTTGCTCTAACATAAATTTGAACATGAAGAGTTATTCTTTCCTGTTAGGTGGGTTGAATAAAAACACTTTTAGAGTAAGGCTAACGAAACGAAGGCTTCAAGAACCTAAGGCTTAAGTTACATAGTTTTTACCTATATAGTAATTTAGTTATGGTAATGATTTCACGTAATTTATTTGAGGCGGTTTAAATAATTTAGAGCAAATTTTGTTGAATTTTATGTAAGAGGCCAAGTACCTACTGTTAACATGTAGAATTTTTTTGTCTCAGTATTATGCTCAAATAAAATAAACCACCCCCATTAATTGTTTAACGGCCGTCATAAATATAAAATATTACGGGTTTGTATATAATGAGCAAAGAAAATGGAAAGTAACAAAAATGTCTGTTACTACACAATTTTTCATTACATTGTTACTTGTTGAACTTTATGTGATTAATCAGCGAATGTTTATAATTTATTTACACTGTTAAAACTGTTCACAGACGAATAACAAAACGTATATGAACACGCAAATAATACTTTTAAAAAACCTTTGTATGCAATTACAGTAATGGAACCTAGTACACAGTTATCTTTTCCTATGATCAATTACCCAATATTGATATAATGTTATTCATTTTTAATGTGCTGTCTGTATCTTAGTGCAATTTTGTTAATTGTTTACTGAGTTTTTTGAAGCCACAAATTTGTATGTTTCTGTCAATCGCAATTTTTTTGACTCATAACATGCAATGTGAGTGGCTTTAACTAAAAAATGTTAGCATATTAACTTTAAAATTGCTTATTCAGAAATAATAAATACTGTATTATTTTAGTGATTAAGAGCGTGTACATTTTTTTTTTTTTAGTAAAATATATATATATTGCAAAATAGCTTACTAACATATTTAACACTTAACGTAATTAGTGGCGAGTTTCTATTTAAACATTATTGGGAACTTAAAATATATATATATATATATATATATATATATATATATATATATATATATATATATATATATATATATATATATATATATATATATATATATATATATATATATATATATATATACATATAATAGTTGAAATCTTGCTCCATAGCTTCGGTTTTTACGGCTTCTCGTATGCGAAATCCCTAATTCGGCCGCCTACCACCACTCGAGTAGATTTTCGTATACGAATGTCGTGTACGAGGACGGCAGAATGTTCAAGCATACCAACAGCGCATTTCGAGCGGTCAGGCGGCCGATTCGCATACGAACGAAAACTCGAGCATATGCCCTCTGGTAAGGTCTGTCTTTCGTGAGGCACATGTAACTCACACTACTTAACGCTGTCTTAGCCGGTTTTGAACTTATGAGACGTATCAAATGTTTTTTATATTACAGAGTAGGTATCCCAATGTTAGTTAGTTTAACATAATAACTATTCAGCCGCCAGTTGCGCTAGTGTCGGAAAGGAGACAAAATAATATGGCTATTCTGTTTTTAGAATTACATGAACATTAGCAGAGGTTTAGTGATTATGAAAGTAATTTTTTTTCGAATAAATATAAATAGAACTGTTATTCTTACTCAGCTAAAATTTTTATCAAGAGATTTTTCCTTTTGCACAGCCAATATAAGATTCATTTTATTCGTATTTCGTATTTGATTTAACTCCATTACCTATACCAGTGCACCTAGCACATTTTCCCTTAGAAAACTCGTCACAAAAATTCGATTGACTTCATTTATCTACAGCTTAGTTAACCTTAAGGATGTCCACGTGCGATAAAATCATAATTTTATATTTTTATGAAAAATTGTTAGTTTTGTAGACGATACTTGACAGTACATTTTACTCTTACGAAACAATTTTAGCTCTCATATTTTTCTCATAACGGGGTGTTAAATTCAAAATTTGCTTGTTACACTAATGAAAACCAACTGACCCACTTAAAAACAAAATAATTCACTGTGAACGTACATACAATAAGCTATGTAATAAAACATTAAAAAACACAACGTAATATTTTGAATTTAAAAAAAATAGCAAAAGTACAGAAAAAAATGCAAATTCAGAAATTTTTTATAAATACAAAATCAGATCGCAGGATTTCTTCAAATGTTTTATTACGTAGTCCATAGTATGTTATTTCACTGTGAATTATTTCGCGTACGTAAGTCAATTGATTTTCACTATTTGCATGTCAGTAGAACATGCAACATTTAACATTGACACACAGTTATGAGAAAACTATGCCAGCTAAAATTGTTTCGTAAGAGGAAACAACTCATCGTCTACTATACTAACATCATTTCATACATATAAAAAATTGGGACTTTATTGCGCTTGAACACCCTTAACGGGACTGCAAGAAAGCTTCTGCTAAGAAATGAGTGTTTGATAGGTCGAGTTTATGATGCCAAGGTGTTTAGGAATAATTTCGATAATACATCATAATCCTAAAAAAAAATAATAATAAATCAAAAATATTTATTTTATTTAATTTGTTTACATACACAGCGACTAACAGAAAGAATACAATACAATAAGTACAATAACAGAGTTAAATCACCACCACACGATGTATTCACAATATAAAACAGTTATTGTTTTAGTCTGACGTAACACTTTTTGGACACTCCGTTTAAGATTTTGTGGTGATAAATTATATATCTACTCTGTTATGAAGAAGATGTTTACACTTCTCCCGGATTTTAATTTTCTCTGTATGTGTGTATATGTATATATATATATATATATATATATATATATATATATATATATATATATATATATATATATATATATATATATATATATATATATATATATATATATAGAGGTAGGTAGTTGTGTGTGTGTTATAGCTTAAAACTTTTATTGCCTCAGCTTGCATGAGCATAGCAGTTGTTGATTTGAAAACGGTGGCAAAACAAGAAAAAACGTTTTCATTGCTAAAAATGCCCTCCACCTGAGGGAAATTACAACAATGTGTCTACGGTTGCTTTATACACATAGGCCTAGAAAAATTGTAAGCGCTCCATTTTTGGTCACCTTTTGTTGGAATTCATTCCTGAAACATTAAGATATGAATGTGCGGGCTGGAAATAGGCGCATGTGTGTGTCAAGCTACATCTTTGTATGCCTTTTGAGGTTTACTGACTTCGTTTCAAATATCTGCGGTACAGGTTATATTTTCCTGACTGCGCAACGCATACACCGTACTGTTGGCAGTTCTCTGCCAAATGGAACAGTTTTCTATTGAATGGTTGTCACAAATAATTTTGAGAGCATTTTATGGGCAAACAGTGGGACTAAAACTATTTTCAACAAGGCAAACGTTTTTGTTCATTGGGAAATTTTCAAGAAGAGAACATACAACCCACAAACAAACTTAATAGCAAAATATTTTAAGTAATAATAAGGTGACCGCCCTTGTTATTTTCATGAAATATGGAAGTTTTCGGAATTGTTTCATCACCTTTTAAAATCTTGTAAGCATAAGACCGTTTGCAAAACAACCTCGAATTTTTTTACTTCCGATAATTTACAAAAATAAAATATAAAAATTTATATTATAAGGGTACTTTTCTACCTCCCTTAGTAATTAAAGAGACTATAGGTCGCGTTATAAACATGGCTTAATTTTTTGTAAGGATTCTCCTACTGAAGTTTGTCCTGTGTCTTGGAAACATCATATACGGGATAACCAGAAACAAGTGCATAATAAACATACCACGCAAATTCTGGGAAAAATTGGAGACGAAAATGTTAGTGACAAAATGTTGTACGATGACATTTTTGCACAATGTGGCAACATAGCATATTACCTAGTTTCCTTTGCGTTACACAGATATCTAATTTATCTTACTATAACTTTTCTGACCTGCAGGTTATAAAATCCCGAGCAGCCCAAACATAAGTGTACGTTTACTCGACGTAACATACATAAAGTAATGCTTGGACGTGGAACGCAAAACGGGACTATCTCCGTGCAGTGTTGAAACATTATGCACGTTAGTATATATATGTATGTATGTTTTGGATATATAGGTAATCTTTCCCATCTAAGTTTCTATTGCGATCAACGCTTACTGATGTTGTCTTCTGCTGAAGGACTTCCCGTGTTTTCTTGAAGCCGCGAATGTATTCTTCGGCTTTGTGGAGCTGTTCTTTTGCAGATATTGTTGATACCTAACAGCAGCAGGTATCTGGGTTCTAAGATCATTCAAAAGTTCACGGTACCTTTTATCATTAACACGTCTGACCGATGGCTAAGTGGTTAGAGCTGCTGGGTCAAGGGTCCTGGGTTTGATTCCTGACCAGGGAAAGTCAGTATTTACAGTTACCTCTCTGTGTTCAGGACTGGGCGTTGTGTTGTTCCCTCATCCTGATACTACAGAAGACAATGGCGAACCATCGCAGTTTTATCCTCGCCTAGTTGGCCTCGGAGGACTTCGTAGTTTTGTTCACCTGGCGCCCTCTGTGGTTATAAAACTGTCTCCGGACAGAACACCACACATCACCATATCATTAAGACATTTTTGTACCATATACAGTGATTTGTAAGCTTCTTGTATCATTTCGCCAACCCGAGAAGCATCATTTCATTAGTATTGAGAGTTAGTGGAGCTGGTGCGTGAGACGTGCTACAACGTGGTACGGAAAGTTTTTTTCTTGTCTAACTACTAAAAAATATTTCCAATGCGTTTTTCTATGAAAAGAAGATACACTTCAAACTGCGTCTCTATTATTTTAAAAATACCGTCCGCTAATTAATAACACGATTGCCAAGCTCCTCAAAAGTGCTAAAAACTAAATTTTCGCGTTGCTGTAGCTGAGAAAATATCGACCGTTATCGGAAAACTAATTAATAGAAATCTTCATTGGACTTCACCACATACTTTCCACAAATAAACAGGGTCGTCGCTTGAAGCCTCACTGATAAACGGTTTCTACAAAAACGTAGGGCGCTGGTGTAGTACTCCGCGCCTAGAGTAGATGAGGTTATTTGACGAGCGTGTTATATTATACTTAAAGCTATCCTTGTTTCCGTGCCTCAAACGTAAAAAGAAAGCTAGCGTCCACTGACTCTTAAATTTTGTACCTACTATAAGAATGATAATAAATTGAGTGTTGGTTCGGTTATTTTGCATGTCTATCTACTTTTGATTTTCTAGCTGTCAAATTATTTTGTATTATTGCATGGTGCGTATTTTATCTACACAGTTTTGCTTTTCCTCTTTCTTATTTCCGTTCCCCCTGGTGTAATTAATTAATTAATTTTCTTTTTGGTTTTTACCGATATTGTTCGCCTATCTGTGTGAACTGCTGGCCGACTCTCTGTGATTATCCGTCACTATTTCCGATGAAATTGTTACGAATCGTTTACGCTTCCTTCTCTTTGATAACTCAGTGGCAGTTTTGCTGTGACTGTCTGCGAATCGAGGCTGTTGTGTACAACAACTTTCAATGTCCGTCGTACAGCGCCGCCTGGACAATGCAACCCGCTTCTCAACACTGTCCGACAGGATACGTATCTACAGGCGCATGGTAGACACCCTACTTGATGCCGACCATTATTTCTAGCAAACAGACTGCGACTTGACAACGAATGATTTTCAAACCCGTATAATACGCACTAGCTCCTTATAGATATTCTTAAACGTTGTAGTTAAGGTAGTTTTTTCATACTACACAGAATACTTATGCTGGTTTCAAGTAACTGCTAACAAAACAATCTTGAGAAAGGAAATATTACAAAACTCTGCTTACGACTACGTTTTATGTTGTGTTGTCTTTGCCTGAGACCATTTTTTCCGAATTACATTTCATAGCTGTTAATCATTGCAGTACTTTTGGTACGTTATTTTATGCATAGATGCAAAACGATAATTTTTAAAGAAGTTGTAAGATGTAAGCATTCGTAACACTTTCCGCAGCACATCATAACAAACTGGTGTTTATGGTAATATTTCTGTTGGTATTTTGCCAGTTATTTTTTTGAGTCAGTGTGTGTGTATATATATATATATATATATATATATATATATATATATATATATATATATATATATATATATATATATATACACACACACATAAGTGTTTAAAATGTATAAATTGATAACATTATGAGTAATGCTCGAAATAACTAAAACCAACATTTATTTATTCATGCCTATATTTTTCCAAAATGACGGAGCTACAACAGCAAACCATTCTTAATTCAAAGTGTAATTTATTAATTTTCAAAATTTTAATTTAGGGGACATTTCACGGGACAGGGCATAAAAACTTCGAAAATTACGGACCTGAACATTAAACATTATTTTAGTTAAAGTTTGGATGACGAACTCTCTAAACATGAAATTTAATTACTATCGGTCCAGTAGTAAAGAATATATGACAAAATAGCCTATATCCATTTATTGATGTCATGGTGCCTTACAGAACGGCAGACCTACAGTAATAAACCGCACAAGGATCAAAGTTTGCAAAATGAAGTATAATAATTAAAGAGTGGCATGCCATCTTGCATGTGCAGTATGAGAATCCAAAGATTGCCTTTTACGGCAAAAATTTTAACGAATTGCACATTTCATCTCTGTAGCTGTTATTACCCATTATGGGTTGTGACGATTTTACGAATATAGCAGGTCGATAAAATATTCTCAGCTAACTTTTGTCCTGGGTGTAACATAGTCTCACTTAAAATTTATGTTTTTGTGTCATTTAGTGAAGAACATTTATCATTTTATCTGAATTTTTAAATATAATTTTTTCGAACACTAGGCTATGGTTGTTTCAATTTAAGATATTCAAACTTTGGTAATTAGTTCCAACTTTAACGCATTAATTAATTATTCCATGCATAATTTGGTTGTATTAATACTTTTGAAAACAATCATCTTACCAGGAAATTCAGATACGAACATTTTGGTAAGTTATCATAAAGTAAGATGCATTTTTGTTGAGTTGGAGAAAAGAGAGAAATTTGGGCTATATTTAGAAAGAGAAAAATGTAGTCGACGGAGCTAGATTACCGAGCGTGGCCGAATGGGCTCGAAGGAGACAAGTCTTCCAGTCCCTACGACTCTTAATAATTCATAGGACCATACGAACACAAACCATATTTCTCAAGGAAAAAAATTAAATAAGGTTGGCCGGAGCCGAGAATTTAATACGGGTTCTACCGAATGCGATTCCAATGTTGCTATTGGGCAATCTCGCTCTGTTTCCACGGAGAATATTATGAACTTCGTTTGCCAACGTAATAGTCTGAGCAAAAAAATCCAAATAATTCACAGCTTACAAAATTTACTTGCAATATTTTACACTTATATAATTTACTGCAACGTGATGTGACATGTTTTTAAATACATTATTAGTTGTAAAGTTACTCTCTACCTGCCATTTTCTCCGCTGCAGATAGCGCAAAGCAGGAGCAATATTAACAATAAAAAACAATTAAGAATTGCCTTTGAGAACAAAGTAACATTATTAAGCTTCGAAATTCACCGAGTGGCTTGCAGCAAATATAACAGAAAGAATTCAAGCTTGGTTCCTTTGAATTTTTTACCAATATTTTCGCATTTCTGTGAACGAATGGACACAGTACGTAACGTCTATTATAAAGTCATTGTCCTGCCAACGTTAAGCATATTATTTAAATTATTCTATACCGTCATACCAAATGATTTATGTATTTATAAATCGTAGTACGTAGCTTTTTTTCGTGGTTTACAAACATAAAATATTATTAAAAATTATATTTGTTTTTATTTATTATGATTGCTGCCATACAAAAATCATCTTACGGTTTTTTTGCTATATATTTACATTTTTAACAATGGTGAATGCCTATTTAGAAAATACTGATTGCTTGCCAGACTGGTCGAAATTATGATCTTATACACCGCAACAAAAGAAAAACATAAGTAGACTGGTTACATTAATGTAATACTAAAGAATTAATTATGAGGCATCGATATTACATTTGTAAACTAGATTTAACCACAAAATATTGTTGAAATCTATTTCGAATTAAACATTTTATAATAAGGTAACGCGTGGATGTCCTTACATACAAAAGGATCTCATAAACCTATACTTCCTTCGGAAATTTGGACAACAATATAATTTCAATCCTTCAAGTATTTGTTAATTCATGCACTTGGCTTACCTAGTAAAAAAACTTGGACATTAAGTGAAATATTTTATTACGCGCCGAGGGTAAAAATATTTGAGGCAGCAGATTCATATGGAATATTTTGTGACCTATATTCACGAAATTTGGACATAAAACAAATAAATTAAATTAAACAGTAATTTCTAACAAAAATTTGTAAATCATTGTCAACATAGACAAAGATGCATACAATTTTATAGTTAACATTTAATCTAAAAAGTAAGTGTTTAAACATGGTACTTACAAAAATGGCCTTAATTACTTTCACCTGATGAATTTACTTTTGAATTTTGCATTCAAATGCAACCATCCGTTAATGAAAATGATGTAACAAGCTGGACAACTGTGGCTACACCAAGAGTTACTACAAATGCTTAAAAAATATAATATGCAAATTTCTCTGAAAATACTGCACAAATTCTTTGCTAAATGCTCTCCAGAAATACATAAAAACTAATTATAATTAATAATTTCTAAAAAATCAAACCATGCACCAATGTTGCTCGACTAAACCTTTTCTAAAAGCACCCTGCAATTTAAATGCATTGCATTTGTTAGTTTTTGACGACCTAAGTTCACGTTTCCAGACAGCTTTAAAATGTGGTATACTGTTTACTGAGAATCTATTTAAAAGTATCGTACAACGCCAAACATTTTATGTTACTTAGGATAGCTGAAATATTAAAGAGCGTGGGAACCTACATTGAAGAATGACAGTAAAACGTTAACACGAATGTGATGCATGTCTGCTTGCATCAACAAAGTAAACAACAGATCTATCGAAGCGCTCTTCAAATTTAACCACATATTTCGTGCGCAGGAGGTTTGAGCAATGACATACACATTAAATTTAATAACATGTTAACATTTTACGTAAATCTCTATACATAAAAATGAACGCTGACTGACTGACATATCAAACTGCAGCCCAAACCATTGGACCTAGAAACGTGAAATATTTGGTGGGAATTCCCCTTAGGTCGTAGGCGAGCTATAAGAAGGTATTTTTCGAAATTCGACCTCTAAGCGGGTGAAAAAGGTGAAATGTATTTCCGAAGGAACGTCGATAGTGCTCGAACCCGACGGCCTATCATCGTGATTTATACTTTAGTAGGACACTCATAAAAGTTCATATTGGCCAATTTAAGGATTTTTTGAAATTCAACATTTAAGGGGGTTAAAAGACCTTTAATGTGTTTCCTGTTAACTATCGATATCTATCGAATCCTTCGGTATAAAGAGTTGGTATTCACTTCAAAATATTGCTTACGTAAATACCCAAAAAGCAGTTTTAGGATTTTTTTAAATTCTACCCCCAAGCAGTAAAAAGGAGCAAAATGTGTTTTTTTATTAATCGTCTATATCTTTGAAACACAATTGGCTATCGTCGTGAATTTTACTCTAATTGGTTACGTATACAGACGTCCATAACAGGACTCCAAGACGTTTCTAAATTCTTTAATTAAGGGGGTGAAAATACGTGAAATGTGTTTTCGATAATCCCTCCGTATCTATCGAACCAATCGAGATATCGAAGTGCTCTTTGCTTTAAATTGATGCTTTTGTAAATAACGGAAGTACCATTAAAATATGTATTCCGCATTTAACCATAAAGAGGTTATAAAAAGGGGGGAAATGCGTTTTAGATTCACAATCGATATATATCGATCACATTGATTATTATATAGCGACGTGACTTTTGTTACAATTGATACTTACTCAAATACTTGAAAAGATATTTAAGGAATTTTCGAAATTCGCCACCTATGTAGGTGAAAACAGGTGAAACATGGTGAAAAGTGTTTTCAATTAATCGTCGATATACATTGAACCCAGCGGGATATTGCCATGTTTTTCACGTTCAAGAGACACCAGTAAAGTAGTATAAAACGTGTTTAAGGTTTTTTTAAATTTACTCTCTTTGGTAGTGAAAAGACCTTGCATGTGTTTTAGATAAATCCTCGATATCTATCTAACCCGTCGATATATACAGTTAATTTTTGCTTCAAGATAATGATTATAAAAATGTCGCAAAACTGTTTTAAGTTTTTTCGAAATGGGAACTCTCGGTACTGTGCGGTTGTCATAAGTGTTTTTTAATGTGTAATCGATTTTGTTTCGACTGAACGGGCTAGCGTTGTGATTCGCACTTCAATTGGATACTTATACAAATGTCAAAGATGTGAATTAAAAATATTTTGAAATTCGACACCCAAAAACGTGAAAAAGCACAGTAATTTTTTTTACTTTATGAGATAACTTGATCATTAATAATAAAACGAAGTTTGTAAACTTTCAATCCAGACGATCCGAAAAGCAAGTACGAGCAGCGAGAAGTAACTTACACATGAGTTTCACTCCAGAGTAACCTATCGATACGTGGTGTTGTACAACATCTATGAGCCCAGGACATGGATATTTTATTTTTTAATTTAAATTTCATGTTCATGAGTTATTTCGACGTTCTGGTCTGATCTCTGGGAAGTTCTGGGCTCGAATTCCGTTAAATGCTGCATGCAAACGTTCAATTCGGACACACAGAAACTAAAAGGCAGCTCGAATTAGTGCAATTTACATGCAGCCGTTTAAAAGGAATAAAATGAATTATGCAGTTCACTTTCCTCTTAGGTTCCTCAACAATATCAATTCACAAATATAATCTCAATAATCACAAGGTTGGGGTACCAAATACGTATTCGCGAAACCTTTTGCCACCAAAACTTTCTAATGGCATTAAGCTTCAAGTGAATATTTTGGAAACACGTAATTGAGGGCGCCGTCACCAATGGTTGTGCGCAGGGTAAACAGACATTTTCATTCGTTTAACTACTTACCATTAGGTATCTGTAACTACCCTACAACGTAAAATTTGTAGAGCTTTAAATAAGGCCCAGGCGAAGTCGCTGTTAGTGGCAGGAACAAACTTCAGACTGTTTTTTTTTTTTTTTTTTTTTCGCACGGACAGCTATGGCTACTTATCCTGCTGCAGAGTTAGTTCAACTAGCTGCTTGGACATTCTAACACTTGATGATTGAAGTATCAATCTTGTGTACAAAGAGGATTTTCAGCTAAAGTAAATATTATCAGTTACGAAAAATACTCGCGAGCAAAGCCACCGGGGACTGCTAGTAAGGAATAAAAATTCAGTGATGTTTTAAACGACATTCTTCGTATTACGTGTAACCCTTGGTGAATTTCCACGCCAGCTTCATCCCTTAGTAAATATTTGTAATTGCTTGTCACACAATACGTTTTGAGGTCAAAAACATGCATATACTTACTCAGAGTTTATTAACAAGGTACTGACGTTTCAAATTAGCAACTAGCAAAGAAATAGGAAATATTACTTAGAATTAAGTACTGCTTTAAAAGTGGCCACTTCGCTGTGTAAGTACTTAACAAAAACTCCGTTAACTCGAATTAAACTAAACATTATTAAGAACTCGATAACAAAATGCTAAAATACTCGTATTGAATTCGGAATGATCATGGTTCAATGTGTGGCAATTTGTAGCTTGAGCAATACTGATTTTTTTTTTTTTTTTTTTTTTCAGTGTTTTCAGTATTCATCCCAGGCGAATGATTGGATTGTTTGTTAAATATGAACAAACCGAGTCTTTTTCACTTTTCCCCGTGTATGTCTACGAATGGTATGACGCTGTTCGAAAGCTCGAAAAATATATAACAGAAAAAAATTATTAGTATTAGTGGTTGTTTGAAGACGTAAACTGAGGGTGGTTAGTTATGTGTTTGTTTAAATAACTCTCATTCGGAAGATTCCAGTCAACTGCAGAGCTGGAGTAGACCTCCGGAGTAGGAATTTCCTTATTAGCCTCAGAAAAAATATCTTAAATGTAGTCCCTTTCATGAGCAGCTCGCATCGCGTTAAGTCGACGTCAGCGGCAAGTACAGGCCGCGGATGAGCTGCAAGAGGAGTGTGCCAGCCAGCGTGAAAGATGAGCGCTCGAGTTGCGCCCTGTGGCATTGCACTTACCACCGCTGGCGCCTGGCGTACATTGATACAAGACGTCACACTCTGTTCTACTAACGAGGCGTGAGCACCGTCCCACTGCTACTACGTGATAACATCACCGTGTAGTCGCCACTTCTGGGAGCTGGCTATGAGGAAACTGCTTGTCCGAGTACAGTATCACTTGTCTTAACTGCCCGCCACCCACCAGATCCTAGAGGTGGTCTTCTGCCCAGACCGCCGTGCGGTGTGCAAACTTTCGGTCATTACAAGATTATTTGAAAATTGCTCGACGAGCGTTAGTGACCTCTTCTCAAGAATATCACCTGAAGAAGGTTACATGTGTGCATACCCATTTCAGGTTCACCACTATCATTAAAGCATATACCCCACACTGAAAGAAAATTATTGATAGAGTTGACATAGGCCTACTTCTGTTAAAATAGAGACAACATGCCATTTTGGTTGTCGGTACTATTAGTGTGGTTCTGTAGAAGTAACAATATGTTCTGTGAATGAAATAATGCTCTTTGCTCGTTCTACATAACATATTGTTACTTCTACTGAACAGAATGTTGTAGGAACTATCCAAATATTACCAACAACCAAACTAGACATTTGTCCCTATTTTAACAGAATTACGTAACTCCAACAATAATTTTCTTTCAGTGTAGTCGCCGAAAATGGCTTTACGGTTCTTTTAAAGTATGAAACTCTTGGTGTAGAACCTTTTAAAGTGTGTAGGCGTGTACAATACACCTTCATGATTAACATTACGTCATAAAATGATAGGGTCGCCATTGAATGGTTCATAGAGGTGACTTCTCGGCGAGAAGACTGCTTGTCAGTTCAGTGACATGCTCCTAGTGGCCGGGGATGGGAGGGTTGTGATGTGCGTACTGTGTCGCCCTTGCCGCTTCCTCACTTCAACGCCTCGAACTCTCAAAATACTTCCTTACAGGCGGCCACCTTAAAGACGAACATCTCCCGCCATCTTAGACTTATTTACTTTTTCATATAACTTTGTTTGTGATTCATTAACGAGACATACATGAGAACTGGTCTGACTGTTTGACTATAGCATTAATTGTGTGTAATAACTATTTAAAATTGAACCTCTACATCGGATATGAGAAATAAATGAACAATTTATATCAGTCTTACATTTCAGTTTACTTTAGTTATACATGAAAATATATACGTATCTCAGTTATCTAACAACGGTTAACATATTCAAAGCCCAATTGTGGTCGAGTGTATAACATTACTGTGAAACAAATTATACAGTTACGTTTGAATCAACTTACGTAAAGTAAGTTGCAGTCACAACAAAAGCTTGAAGCTGAAAAAATTATTAACTTTACTAACATTGATAAATTCTTTTCAAAGAAAATTTTTTAAAATAAACTGTAGTGACACTAAACATACGTTTTTTTATATACATATATAGCTGTAAGGCAAGAGTTCTTTCCGCAAGCAAAACATCCTTAATTATTTTTCTGAGCGCATTCACCACTAAAATTTTAAAGGAAAAAGGAAAAGTTACCTTCCATCATAACAAATTAACCAACTTTCCTCCATACGTAAGCAAATTAACCTAAACGTTGCAATTAGTCACGTAGGTATGGCTTGAAATACGGCCAAATATACTTATTTGTTCATTTCGTGCTGTTTTAAACTGTGGACTTAAAACAATAATGACTAGTTAATTAAAGTTTAGAGTATCTAAACATTTTTTTTTTTCAATCCGTTTGGAAGCTCTCCAAATTCTCGTCGTTAATATATACTCAAATTTTATGTACACGATGCTCCCGAAAAACGCTGACGAATTTTATCAGGTGAATTCTTGTGAAGGTTTATTGAAATTTGTGACTAATGTAACAAAAACTATACTTTTGTTGCAACTGTCTAAGGCCTATCATTTTCGTTCAAAACGCACTTGTGGTTTCGGGTAAGCGATGCAGAGCCTAAAGTGTAGACAATACTGCGTGCATGTATGTTTGGTTGTTCTCAGCTCACAGGTGACGGTCGACATTCACTGCAAGCAATATGTAACATATCTGTTCGCAAAACCGTAGCCAATTGTTCCGGGCACTTTATCCCTGCAGACTAAACTTCATGTGTTGTCCGCCCAATACACCTCGTTGTTAAAGGGTCGTAAAATCTTCTCACCTCACCTGAACTTTAATAGTGGGTCCTGGGCAGTTCAAACACGTCGACTATTTTACTGTGTATTCCGTACTTAAAAAATAACCAACACCAACATACTACACTAGGTAAATTACTGACGGAAGCGCATTGGTAAAATGTTTGTATACTTTTGTAATTAGTTTTTTTGTTCGAAAGTGCTTACTAAGGGAGCTACGAAGTCTTAAATCCCGGGTTTTGAATTCAATGAAAATAAATAAGAAAGAAGTCTCATTTAAGCAACAAATGGATGATCTATGAAGTAGGTCACACCTTAAAGTAGGCTCTGAAGTAGGTAACATCTCCCCATATAATTAGGAAAATAAGTGTGTTAGCAAGAACGTAATGACATAATAAAGTATGTGTTGTCGTAATAAACCGTATTCGTGAATCCTTTCTGTTAAGTATGTATGCATAACGAACAGTGAATGTCGAATCAGGTAGCAAGCAACATGCAATACACGTTAAGTTGCAATGCAGTTTGTACATAATATACCAATACGCAAGGGAAATGCAAAAATCACTCGTAATCGTAAACCTTGTAATGCACAAATAGTAGTTGTGGAGTGTGAATTGTGACTCTGGGTGTGTTGCATTTACAAAATAAAGTAGCATTTTCTCGTGATGCGTAAAACATTCGTTGTATTATTAAAAATGAACACGACACAACATCGATAGCTACCATAGAAGACTAACTCTAACTAATGTCATCGTGACCCAGGACAAGTTTTATGATTTCAAATTTGCACTAGCTCCTTACTTCTTAAAAATACCTATTTCTCAGAATTCTTCACCTGATGGACATCATAAATACCTGCTGCTTTGATTGGAAAGGAATGCGTACTTTGGTCACTGGGACATGTAAAGCTTTCGTGACAAAACTGTGCTTCCTCGAAGTGTAGTATGTATGGAGGTACAATATCTCCAACCAGTGTAGTTGCAGGACTTGAAACGATTGCGTGCATTAGTTCAGAAGCCAGAAAGCAGGCAGTTCCACACACAGTTGGAAGGTGATTTAAATTTACTGTGGGTGATATGGGAAGAAGGGCCGGAGGAAATCGAACTAATGTCTCAGAGGTGGTAATTGTATCAGGTAGTGATTGGACTGTCATGGCAAGGTAAGAGGGGAAAAAACACATTATTGGATGTGAGGTTGGTCCCACAAAGACAGTAGTCAGTTCTTCTGTATTCGAGGTGAAAAAAAAACAATGGCATACGGTGGTAAAAATGGCCAACAGGAGAATGACAGTGGCAAATGAGGAGGTCAGTAAGATAATACTCTACAAAAGGGTGGGTAAGAATGCAGTAGAAAGGGCGTTATCAGATAAAGGGAGAGCAACAAGGGATTGTCTTGAGTCCTCTCATGTTTTACAATAATTTTGGATGACCTGGGAAACACCATGAAGTGCAGGGTTATATTATTTGTAGACGGCAGTGTTGTATATGGTGACTGGAGAGGATAAAAGTCTGCAGAAAGGTAAAATTATATTAGAATAATGGAGGGAAAATATTGAAATGATGGTAAATGTCAAAATAACTCAAATAATGAGATATTCTAAGAAAAAGAGGTGGTGCGAGAGACAGATAGAGTTGTAAGCTAGTTGGGGTGGACAAGTGATCGGGAAGGTGGACAAGTACCTTCGGAGTTACATTGCAAGGAGACTTTAAATGGGAAGAGCAAGTAAGATAAACCGCATATTATACTTGTTATAAGATATCCTCAAAGGTATTACCAAAAGTGCGAATACGTGCATTGCGTAGGCGTCACTGTGATCAACGCAATCTCTCAAAATCACCAGTCGTCACTTGTTTGATATTGACAGCTGCTTTTACCCACTGGATTAGGTCATATCGTGATTTTACCAGTTAGGGATACAAAACAGTTTTTATGTAACCCAAACAAATAATATAAAGTGGCAAAATATACTATGATCTAGCAGACCAAGGCACAGGACCTCTACGGCCTGTCAACTGAGCAATGAATGTATCTAACAGGTTTACAGGAACAGATCTTGCTAAGTGGGTGGGTGAACCAAAATTTTGATACCACGAACCATTGCGATAATTGTGACAGATCGTTTAAGAAATCGAGAAAAGTATTACAGAAACACCAGGCAAATATCATCAGCACTCGATTGTGGGGACAAGATGTGTGGTCCGAGCAACATGTCACCACACTTTGACAGAGGACCTGTCTGTCCTTTTTACCGGAAAGGTGGGTGGCGTGTGCATTATTGCTGGCTCAGATGTGTATGTTGTGAATGTTTTAAATTACTTCGTGAAAACATATATTCTTAAATGAACAATACACCAACGCACTGCACTGCTGTAGATAACACTGTACAAATGTAACTCAGTACCGGAAATTATCTCGATGCAAATCTTGCACTTTGCGCACATGAAACTGGTGCTGTAGTTTTTCTGTGCGAACACTCCAGACTGTTGTGTGGCTACTACTGACCTTATATTTTAATTGATATGTACTTGTTGAGAGTTGAGCTCAGGTCTCTCCAATATCACGTTCACCAACTGCATACTCTGACTCATTTTTGACAGTTTTGGTGGCATTCTTTCTTATTCTGTTTCAATTAAAAAAAAAAAAAAAAACGTGCTCCTCTATCTCAGGTGATTTAAGAACGAACAAACTACGCAAATTGGTAAATTGTGCAGTATATCGAAATTAATAATTTTTTCCAGTAGATTTGTGCAAAAATTGTAATATTCAGAGCTGTCAAGAACCAATAAATCTTACCTAAGATAGACATATGTTGGACAATTGGACAGTCAGCTGAGAACATTGTGCATTAACCCCATGTAGCAAGAACAAAAACAGATTTTTTTACATGGTAACTGCTTTTAGTATAAATTCCAACATTAC
This sequence comes from Medauroidea extradentata, assembly GCA_003012365.1. Taxonomy (NCBI): domain Eukaryota; kingdom Metazoa; phylum Arthropoda; class Insecta; order Phasmatodea; family Phasmatidae; genus Medauroidea; species Medauroidea extradentata. The sequence goes on from PNEQ01057761.1 coordinate 168,010, forward strand.
TGTCAAAAAATGGAATTCTCACATGAAACTGACTGTGCACTACATACTGCCCGCCGCCTCGAGTCCTGTTTCTGATTTCCTTAAGCACGAACTCCGTACGTTATTTTAATAATACAGTAGCAAAAAATACGAACTGTATAACAACATGCACTACCTTGGGCTTACCTCCACCGTTTCTGTTTCACGAATCCGTTAGTTTAAGGCAATGCTAGTTTTTTTTTTTACTTTGATGCAAAAAACTCAAGATATTTTCAATGGTGTAATACATACATTTGGCATGTATATATTGCAGATTTTAATGCCTTAAAAATATATATTGTTTTTTTATTTGTTAGTTGTATGAGCTGAATCAATGTTAACGTACATTTAAGAATTATATTTTATGTACAGACTAAGTGCAGGGAAGGATGTGTGTATTATTCTGTGGTTTAGGAAGTGTATTCCTTATGCCATAGAAGAGCGCGAAGCCTGACTAAGTAAGAGAGTTTAGCTAGCTATGTAGGGAGAGTTCTTTGTGGACGTGTTCCTTGGCGTCGCAAGAAGCCGTGACGCTGCCCAGGGACGCCGATATTACTGCCACAGAGAGAGGACTGTGAGACGAGATCGGGCTCACAATCCTGGAGGCTGTGAATTACGTCAGTGGCCTACGAGAAGAAGATCGGTATCGTTGCCAGTTTTAGTACTGAGGCAGGGTCAGCCAGCACCATGTTTTTAGTTACATGGAAAGACAGACGTTAACAGCGAACTAACACTTGATTGGACTGTGCTGAAGTCTGACTCTGTAGCAGAATGTCTACGGTGGTTAGTGGGTAGAAGGCTTCAGTACCTGTATTATTTGATATTTTATTTGTTTTTATTCCCATAGTTTTTTTCGCAGTTATTTACCATTGCATTGGTTACATTGTACCTTCTAGCCATTTTCTTATTCGTTACATGTCGTTACTCACCATGCAAATTCAATAGATTAACATTGCAAAATTGGTCCCGTATCCATCGATCCTTCCCTGAGAGAACTGTGATATTAAATTTAACGCCAGTTTTCTACATCTGTGAGTTGTTATTAAAATTTAGGGTTGTGTATATTTCTACTTGAAGTTTCACGTAGAAGTTATGTGAAGCTAGTCGGCCGAACCAGAAGTTTTTTTTTTTTGTTGTTGTTGAGTCTCATTGCTATTACCCCCAACCAGCAGATGACCGCATAATATAATGTCACACAATATGTCACTACAATTATTGTATATTATATATCGTGTATTATATACGACAACGGATGGCTTTGAAAAAAAAATTCAAGACTGAGAGCAGTCATACGATGCACAAAATTGTATGTAGGCATTTTGTAAGGTAATGCACCGTTCGTTCGCTACACACACACACACACACACACACACACACACACACATATATATATATATATATAGAGCTTGAATTTGGTTTTTTTTTTTCAAAATAAATATTGGTTTTATTTTTAGTGCGAAAATCTAAAATACTATGAGGTTTACTGCTAAAAAAATTGGTTCAATGTTGATCAATTTGTGACAGTTCTACATACGTAAGGAATCTCGTATATAATATGTATGTTGCTTTGTAAAATCATATTTTTAAAAGCACTGCAAAACTGTATCGGGTGTAACCTTAACTTCCTCAATCGTCGTACGCATAGTGCAAAGTCGGCGTAAAGACGTTGTGCAGTACGTCTCCTACAATTAGTTACTCCCGTACGCCAGCACCACGTATGTTATTTCTATTGACAGGTTACACTCCATAGTAATATCTTACACGTTAGTTACACATCCAGCGCAAGCACAATACTTAATTAATGGCCTCATTTACACAGAATACTCTTCAGACTTTGTAACTGTCTTAATAATCACTGTTAAGAAACACTTTACCAACACTTTAGTATATGAAATTATTTGTTAGAAGGAATCTCGCAATTGAAGATATTTATTTTAAGCACAATCGTGGACGTAAGCCATTAATTGTAAATTTTATTGGCCATATTACTTCATTTACATTGTGCTGTTTATTTATTTTTAAGTTGCAGGACTTGTATTAAAATATTATGAGTATTAATGTAAACAATTGTGCATTAAAATAACAGTACGTTTTATATGACAGTAAATATACTACTTCAGTCCTTTTAAATTGTATGAAAATAAACATTCTTTATGTAATTTTAAATTTACAATAATTGTAAAGTTTTCAAGTATCCGAAGCTACAAATAAAACTTAAATTAAAAATTAATAAACCTCCTACACATAAAACTACACCTTAAAAAAATAATTTAAAATTAATGTGAACCATTAAATGCGTCAAGGGACAGCTAATAGTAAACAAATTATGTAGTAAAAATTAGAAAATTAAAAAACGGAAAAGTAACTGCGACGAAACTTACGTATGTTGTATATACATGTGTGATAATTCCGTAATATAAGTCCATTAATTAAATTAGACTACATTTAACTTTAGTTTTGGTTTATTACGTCATTTTATGGCTTTGATGTGGCTGTTTTACTCTATTATATTTCGAATCGTAACTACTTATCTGGTTTACTTAGAGGTCATCCAACGCATTTATGGGTCAAAATTATTTGAAATTATTATTTTTAATGTTTAAGAAATCGTTTGATACGTCTGGTTTTTTCGAATGTTTAATTCAAGTATTATGGCATTAAAATATCAGCATTTTCAGTAATAACAAAACTGTATTGTACATTACGATTTGCGTAAAGATATTACGCGTGCAAGATATATGGCGGGCGGAATGATACAACATAAATAGTACCATTTTATATTTACATTTGGTTTAAAATATACACAATAAATGCGGCAAATAAAAGTGACATCAGTGCACATTAGAATGCGTGATACACTAAGAAAATTTAATTTCGTGATGTTATGCACCAACAAATATATAAATGAGGACACGCATATTTTCATACACACAGACGGCATAGCGATTTCATAATATTGTGTTTACTTTGGAAAGTAACTTAGGCTAAAAATCATGTAGTATACTAAGCACTTTAGGTGTACAGTGTCTCAATAAATTCTAAAAAATTATTGGGTTTCTCATGTGATTGAGAGATGTACAAATGGTCATCAATTGAAAATATAAACACATCCGTAACATTTGATGAAATTGGATCCAATAGTAAACTATTTGGAGGGAGGCACACACAAATGTGACACAGAAACACACACGTATGAAGACACACAGGCAGGAAGGTAACTTCATAAGCTTATTTTATATTCGGAAAGTAGGCTAAAAGAGTGGCATACAACTTTTGGGGATAGTGAAACAAATATCGCATATGCTGCTGGTTGGAAGTGTTTATCTTATAAGCTTTTGATTTTGAGTCAACACATAAAGACGCAAATTAACATCATGAGCTCCATGCAGGCTGCGCTCTGTATATGCGTGTGTGGGTGTGTATGTACATGCGTAAGGCATAAAATCGCTCTAGCTCTGAGTATGCTGCTGAACGGCTTATGTAACGCAGAATCAATTTAAGAGAGTATGTAATGCAGCATGGCATCACGCTAGTTGTCTACTGGCATGTAGTGCTATGCTATTGATTCTCTTTACCATTAGACTTTAGACGGGAACAGTATAATTTTGTTACTGTTTCATATTTTGGTTTTACGAATGTGGTTAGTTGGAATGATTACCCAAATATGGCAGTCTGACCAAATACCTATTTTGGCAATTCTGAGAGGCCCGAAAATCATTTTTCTGAAAAGCACGCTGGAAGTATTAAAATTAATGTACGAATTTTGAGGTGCTTGTTGTTTTGAAGATATAAAAATGTATGCACTTTCATCAAAAAAATTTTAATCGCAACTCGCTACAACACATTTCAACCACAGGCATGTAGGTCCATTTAGGCAGTAAATTCAACACAACCGTGCACTGAGATTTGTGAAGGTTATAAAACGTTTAATGAGCACCTTTTAATACCTACTTATTCTGTTCCTCTCAGGAAGTTAGTGTTTTCCCACCACTTCTAAAAATAAACATAGCATTGTAAGTCATAAACAAAGTAAGCTTTATATGTTTCGCTGTACTCAAATATAACATTTAAAGGCAGAATATCCACAAATGTATTTAACATTACACTTCATAAGGCATTTCTCAAAAGTGATATTTAAATCGCAAAAATCTTATAAGACGGCGTAGTTAATAAATTTGTGCTTTTCAATTAACTAAAATTCAATATATACATAAATAAAATTTGAGCAAACCCATCAAATATTTTTTGCTGTTTTGTAGTTATAGTTTGCCATCATGACGCGCTGATTTAGAGTAATGTATTGCGCTGAAATCTATGTTACAAAATTAGTGCGTAAAAAAGCTCATCGGAAACTTTTCGCTATAAAAATGAGTTTTCTCACTACGCAGAGAAAAATATTGTATGGGATTTTTCTTATTCTTTTATTATTCTATGTCTACAGAAATAAAGGTCAGGGTAGAAAACTCATATTGATGAAAGTTTATACTAAATATGTGTGTCCATGTAAGTGGATACTGTAAATGATGCCGTGGTTGGCACAATGGCTAGCGCATTCGCGTCCCACCAAGGTGATTCGTGTTCGGTTCCCAGCGGAGTTTGTCTCCGGATTTCCTATATGAGAAATCATGCCGAATGATGCCGATGGGTTTTCTCGCCCTTCTTATTGTGACGCCCTTCCATTGTAAGGCCTCATTCAATGTCATCCTTCAGGGCTAGCAGAAGCAGCGGACGCCCGGTAGAAATTCTGCATCTGGGGTGCGATATCCTGGTCCTCGGGTAACCCTTATGGTAATGTTTACATAAGTGCAATACGTACTGTGCATGCAGCAAGCAAAATGAAAATTCAAAATGAACCTGCGGTGTTGACTATGTCAGTAAACATTAACATAGTGAAATACGTATTGCATAATTTAACCGTAATTAACAACGGAAAGAGAGTCTAGATTATTACATAGAGTGAAATATTGTAACAGAAAGTTTGCGCAGTTATGGTCCTATCACCAACTGTATTTTTTGTTGTTGTATGAAATCAATAATTTTCTTAATTTAAATAAACACAAAGTCAAAAATTCCTTTTTAACAGTCCACAAGCTCCTGGTTAATCGGAATGCAGTTTTGACCAACAAATCAGAAAAATATCTACCGAAATATTTTAACTTTGTTGTAGATTATATATATATATATATATATATATATATTTTTTTTTTTTTTTAAGAAAATGTTATAGTGTAGCAACACGAGAGTTTCAACATATTGGTTACAGCCATGTTAGTTCGACACACAGTAGGTGGGATGTGTGCCCCAGTTGGCACAGACAGCGACTGTCTGTAGAGCGAGGGGTCGCTGACCTGGCATTAATGATGCGGCCCAGGTACTAGATGCTCTTTTGATAGATTTACATTACAGGATTTTTTTAGCGGCGCGTTTTTTCTCCTGCCTCGCTCCCTCGTAGCGACGGAGCGAGGGGTGGCTGGAGTTTTTTCATCCCTCGCCCCGGGGGAAATGAGATCCCAGACCTGCTGTCATGGGGGTAGTAGTAGAATGCCGCCTGCTCGCTAGCTCGCCCCTTCCTTCGCTCTCACAGCGTTATTTATTTTTTGTTTGTTTCTGTGGAGGTGGGAGGGGGTGCTGGCTGGGTAGACAGGGGGAAGAAGGGTGGATTCGTCTGTATCCGGGTTGAGATGAAGTAGTATAAGCAGCGCAGAGTTCTCACGGCAAGAGGGCGCGACTCCACAGAGTGGTGAGAAGATTCAGCATCCGGCAATATGTACCTCACAGCATTAGTTCGTCTCCGGCTGAATCTCTCACACTCCTATACTACAATACAAGCACTCTTCTTCAATGAACTGTACCGTTACACTGGGCGTAACATACGCGTCTGTATGGCATGTTATTGTTCGCGGTAAAGTGAACACGTCTAAGTGCCATATTATCCAATAATAAAAATAAAATACACTTTTAATGTTGGACTGAGACGGCAACTTTTGAGTACGATGAAACCTACTCACAATGTTTATTACTTACTTGCTGGCTGAATAGCAAAATAAATACACGCAGGATTAAAGAAGTACTCATTTTACTATAAATAGTCAAATCCTGGCTTTTTTTTTTACTAAATAAACTCTTATTACAATTTGAATTTTCTTTTATATGCTGTGCGGTTGACGGTTGGTCTTAAAATCATTATCATAGAGTTTAACTTTGTCCGGACAAAGTTTAGACTTTTCTGAAGGAAATGTTCATATATTTTGGAAGATATGTCATGGGTACACTACGTATCGTCTCTCAAAAAAATATCACTTGTTTATTTTAATTTCTATGTTTCCCCATGATGGTGTCTTAACCAAAGAAAGTACGTTAGAAGTAATATCTAAATCGGATGTAATTTATTGTATTTTATTCTACGGATTAAAGATTATTATTGCGCAGTTTTTTAAAGTAACATGTCAACATCACAATTTTACCGTTTTTTATGATTCAAAGATTAAATCGCAGTTGTATACGAAACATTTAACAAGGATGATAAAAAGGGATTTACGAAATTAACTTTAAGGTTCACGTGGCAAATAAATTTTTACTTAAAAATACAGGAAACTATAATTCGAAAATATATGTATTAATTTATACCTTCTGTAATTTAAACGCAGTAATTATAAAATATATGGTTGTTCCTGTTTATAGATGTCTTAAGATAATTTATGGAATTTTTTTGTGTAAATTTACACATTTCTGTATGTGAACAGGTTTTTTTTACTGTTTGTGAATAAATAAGGATTAGAAATTACTCACAATATTTTTTTATATAAAATCTAATATTAACAAGTAGGATGGTATTTGGAATATGTATACAATATCACCTATTTTTGTAGGCAATATCTTTAAATAGTACATGAATAAAGCATCACAACTGTACAGACAAGTGAAGGTGTTTCTAACCCGACTAAACCATTCCCTGTACTTTAGTATCATTAGTCAATGTTCGATAAACGAAAATCTATATTTTATTAAGATTGTGTTTATCGGAACGGAAACGTGGCTATTAAAGCAAGTCCAAAGCGAGTCGTCTATACCTGCAGCACACTAAGGCCACAACTTTCATATTATTATTATTATTATTATTATTATTATTATTATTATTATTATTATTATGTACCTTACGTTCTGGCAGAATATACTATGTCAAATATATACCTTCACAGTTACTTAATTGTTAGTAAAGTTTTAAAACCTGCTCTAGGAATACACCACAGATATTGCCGTTATAATATTTGATGCCTGGTATTGGTCTGCAGACATCTATGTTGTGTCAGAAATACATCACCAAATCGTGTGTGTTGCAAGAAACTGCAGCGTTTTCAAGAGTATGTTGACACAGAATATTTTCGCGATATAAAACCATCTCTAATTTTGTTTAAACTGTTTTATTGAAAATCCTATGTCTCCTATTGTACTTTGTTATTACTTTGAACAAGGTTCCAAAACGTGCCAATTTTATCCATTCGAAAAACTGCGTTTACAATCTCAATTAGTGACGAACGGACCTTTGTATAACCCATGCGAAACAACTGCTCAGCTTATTGTTCACGAACATTCGTCTTCAGTTTTCCGGTTGCTGAAAATATCAGCTAATAGTATAAGCAATCATTGTCAACAATCGATATCATCTGGAATTGTTATACCACACAAGTGAATGTGTACTTAAAGCCGTGGTTGTTGCCCTACTTGGAACAAATATAAATTTTTATTAATCTTGTTAGGGCCAACATGAAATATGTATTCCCATGGCCACTTCCCATTTTACGATCATACTTCGCCACTCACTCTAAACATGATACTTTACTTTCATTCTGATTTAAGTTTATGGTGCTAGGTATTACAATGTATTTGTTGTGAACATCACTGATTTCTGTTGTTTGTACTACAACTAGAGTTAGCAGATTATAAGTAAGGGCACCTTTGCACTTACCATTCACGATGTTTATGTAGGTCTTACATAAGGTATTTAGATGTTTATTTAAACAAAATATTACCTTATTAAAATCATTTAAATATATAAAATACTTTCTTCATGGACAAGAGATAGGCAACAGACTAGATATTTTTTGATGATATCATTGAACCGCCACATTGGGCAATGTGCCTCGGTTGCCATCTTGGATTAAGTCACTTCATCGCCAAATAGAATGTGACCCTAACTGTGCACTTCAGTGAAAGGACATAACACTGAATTGCTGACTTCAATTAATTCTAAAAATTTGTAAAATTTCAATTAATAAAGTATTTAAAAATTTCCAAATTTCGAAAAATTATGTATGTTCGAAAATGTACTACTGTGTTATGCCCTGATTACTCACTTATCTTTGAATGACTTTTTTTTTTTCGTTGAAGTTTAATTTACTGAAATACTCGTACTTAATTTGGGCGTACGTTTACATGTAGGAGGCCGCCGTGGCCGAATGGTCAGACCATTTTCCTCCCACCAAGGCGATCCGGGCTCGATTCCCGGCGGGGTCGGTCCCTGGATTTTCGCATGTAGGAATCGTGCAAGACGATGCCGTTTGTCAGCGGGTTTTCTCGGGGATCTCCCGTTTCCCCCACCTCTTCATTCCGGCGCCGCTCCATACTCACATAATGCCATCCCTCACCAGCGATGAAGACCTCGATGTTAAGCACTGACCAAAATGTCTCACTCACTTTACATGTAGGCTAAGTTAATATTTTTTTCTAAATGAATCTGTTTTTATTTCCTCAGGGGTGGTAAAGTTAGCTGTATTCACACAGCTTCACACATATAATGGAGTGAAAAAAAAAACATGTTTTTATTAACAAAAATCAAACAAATTTTCATTGCACAAACTCGATATTTCTAGAAAATTAAACAGTCTTGTTTGTTTAGTCCAGAAAGATTCGAACCTAATAGATATAAACAAACAATTCAATTTAGCTACTGTTTCAACTTCATTATGTTCTGTTCTGTGGTGGGTCTTAAGCCGTGTCCGAAACCACAGTTTAGGTACCTAGTTTGTCTATGTTATCAATGTTATAAGTATTATAAGTAACGAATTTTCCCATGTATATATTAAGTAGATTGGATTTATTTAGTTTTTTAGGAAAATTTTCCTTGATTACGATTGTGAATAATTTTTACACTTACGCAGTAATTTTTCTTTACACGTAGTTGTAATTTGTTTCTCTTACATGCAAGATAATTTTAGTTTTACAGAGGACATTGCTGCCGACTAGAAGCTACTGCCCACGTACACCCAACAATGGCAAATTATTGTATTTACTAGAATATATTAAAAAATGTTTATAACTAATACTACAATAAGCCAGTTTATAAATTGATCATATTTAAGCGAGGTATGTCGGCACTACTCATGATAATTACTTGCAAATACGTCAGGTAGAGTGTAGTTTTTGTAAGTTGGTTACTTGAAACTATACTTCCTGCATCTACTTAAATTATACTTAATTTTTATAAAGATTGTCATGCAGAAATCAAGTGTCTCATTTACACTAGTGAGTACTTCTCTGAGTGTTTCAGCACAGCCTTTGTCGGTTTCGTAACAAGACAAGACTGGCATCTTCTGACGAAGGAAGAATTCAAAATGTCGAAATCCTGCTTTAATTAAAATTTCTTTAACTGTATTAATTCAAACCGTTTATAAAAAGTCACTACACATATAACGTCGAGAAAAACTTGGAAATAAAAATGTTTCCAAGCGAGTTAAACATTTTTAAAACTAAACTTTTCCCGCATTTTGTCAAAGTGGGTTTTACGTCTCGTCGATAGCTATATAATTAGATACAATGACCGTACAATGTCCCCTAAGGACAAGAACTGGAAGACGAATCTGCCATGGTTGTATTAGAGAACCTTCCTAGCATTCGCTCGTAGCGATTCCGTGAAACCATGTAAAACCGAAACCAGAAATGCCGGAGCTGGAAATCTAACCACGGTTTTCCCGAATGGGTGTTCAAAGTGTTATAGTTGAGTCACCTTACTCTGATCCTCCGCAGCATATTCGAAAAAAAATTTAACCAAACACATGGTCCAATAACTTGCTGCTTTAAACTGTGAGTAGTTTGAAAATGAATGTGTGTAAACTGAATGGTCTTATTCTATGATAAATAAAGATTAGCTGTTTTATGAAATAACCACCAAGATGGCTGAACATTAAATTTTACACGAAGCTGATTCGTTGAGTGACATGGGTGAATACTAATTGTTATAAATAGTATTTTTATGAATTTGCTTGTTACCAAAATACATTAATTTTTCTCTCTACTTAACTGAGACAAAAACTTATGTTTTCTCGTGCACAAATACATAAGGATTTAAAAGAAACTAAAACACATTGTTTGCTTGCTTTCCCAGATACAACTGCTAACGATTACATGGTTGCAAATGAACCTGGATTTTCAAAATCAATCTTGGTTTTGTTTAAATTCAGTTATAGTTTAAGAATTTGTGACGAGGTCAGTAAAATGTGTGAGAAACCAGGGCTGTCAGAACTACTGAGCCACCAATCCCGTGAACAGTAGATGTTAAAGGTTGCAGAGAGAATGTTACTGAAGCTCCAACCAGCTTTCATAATATATCACATGTCCAGCTGTGTGCCCAAGAAAGTCACGGGCCACTTAGACGTAAATTCAAACAATGCGAGGCGAGAGAATGGATCGGTCAAGCTGTCTGAGGCCGACACAAGATGAGGACCTCCTCAGGTGTTGTGACAGATTCAGTCTCCAGAGAGAAGAAAGAACAATAGCAGTGTCTTAGAAACACCATCACACTTGGCGGCGTGTCAAATACACTGTTCAACATGAGGAACACTTTTGTTTACAGTTTTTGAACAAAGTGCTGCCAACGCTCAGAAAGCGACTTGCAGTGGAATAGTGGTCAGAACACTCGGCTTTCATCTAGGGATTCGGGTAAGATTCTCTGCGGATTCACTCCTGATCTTTGAATGTGCATGTGAGGTACATGGTGGATGTTGCCAATGGCTGGCGGGTTTTCTCGCTGTATTCCCAACTCCCTTCGACCATGCATTCCACCGTTGATCCATACTTACCTCATACCATGTTCACGAATACTTAAGACTTTCACGTTGGACTCGCATCCGGAAGGATCCGGGTTCGATACCCCACTCTGGCCATCCTGATTTCGGTTTTCCATGGTTTCTCGAAATCGCACTAGGAGAATGCTGGAATGGTTCCATACCAAAGTCTATGGCCAACTCCTCCCAGTTGCTATCATTGTACCAAGTTGTGTGTCACTGTGTCTAAGACATCGCTGTTGACAAAACGTAAAGCCCACTTATATTATTTTACCAAATACTTTGATATTAAACAAACACCATATACCCTCCACTACCGGTTATTAACAGCTACTTACCAGATTTCAGGAGCGTCATTTGGAAATTAATACCTAAGAACTTATTCGGTTTCAATACCGACTCGTACACACCGAGTCATTTCGCTAGGACGTACAAATACGTATATATAACCTATTGTCAGAAGTTCTGTGTGAATCAAACGTTACAATAGTAGATTGCATTAAGCAGCCTGCTGGGGTAAACGTAGGTTTGCCCAATCATATGAATAAGTTTGCAAAGTCACTTGGTTTTGTCTAAATTCCTGTCTAAAATTCAAGGACTTGTGAATTATTGGATGATTGAAATCACTATTCTGGTTAACGTTTGAAAGCCTCAAACTGATATTTAGCCCTGCCTTGAGTAATCTCGTGACTTAACATAACCGCTTAGTATGCTCCGAGGTGTAAAGACTTCAGGCCATACACACAAATATAATAAATTGTTTCGCTTAGCTGTTGTTCTTAACTGGAATTCCTTAGCTCTTTAAATGTAGCCGAAGAAATGTGTTTTCATTCTTTCACGACATAAACATGATTTGTGGAACTGTAATATTTTGTGACGGAAACAATAAAGAAGTATAAAATGTGAGTCATTCATGCGCTTCTGAAGGCTTAAAATACGACAAGCACATTTTATAATATGCTATTAGTTAGCATTCCTTGTGTATTGATATTATAATTCTTAAATGGTTTAAACAGATAATTTACTGCGCCATTTGATGCACTAAATATCTTCTTAAAACTCACCTCAAAATAAAAACAATTACAATTAAATTAGTATGTACGCTAAATATTGGTCATTATTTCTATAGATACATCATATATGAAAAATTAGGTCTCAGGATTGGTGTAATTCGTTAAAAATATCGTCCGCTTCACAGGCTCAAATTAATGTAAATTTTTTGTTAAAGATATTCAAAATAAGTTCTGCGAGCAAAAGAAAAGAAAAATGCGTGTCGTAATTATTATGTCCCTAAATCATATATTCGTACATATTCTTTAATTCAAGCAACAGGGGGCCTATGATGGAAAGCACAGCTCGAGCGTTCATATGCGAGCTGCTTTGAGTTATTAGATTCGCATACGAACGTGCCCCCCCCATGTCTTGAGCTCGTATCGACATAAGTGTACGAAGTGAACACCGTTGGTCAATAAGATGGCGGATATTCGAACGTATTCCTCGACTTACACAATATAAGCTTATGTGACAAACAGGGCATTTTAACTGTTCGTAAACATGATTAAAGACTATTAATATTAGCAGAAACAATCTGAACGTAAAATTAACTCGACTGAACACAAATGGAAATATCGTAAAACTGAAAAACACGGGATCTGCACTTCGTATACAATAAACATCATGATTTTGTGCGTTGTTCCCTGTGGTGTCCGTAGGGATGCGGTAACATGCTTGATTGCTGGTAAAAAATGTCGGATTTGAAATTCTATTAATACATGTATAATTTCACGTCCCCCCCTCCCCCGCAAAGTCCCCAATTCGGCCGCCTGGAGGTCTTGCAAGTCTTGCAGTAGCCTATGGCGTCCGACCGTTATTTTCGTCCGTCGGACGTGTGATCAACAGCGAATCACATACGAGCAGTAGACCAGATGCGCTAATGAATTTCATCCGCCGTTCTGTTTAAAGCTTGGGAAAGTTTAACTTATGATGGGCGAACAGTTGAGAATTTAGCTATATAAATTTATTCGTTTTGTCGCTCTATCATTCCCAGCTAATAAGTGTCTCTACAACATACGATGAGAACACTAACATGTACACCTGTCTTTAACTGAACGTTAATGTATTTATAGATACGTTCTATTTCTCTCTCTCTCTCTCTCTCTCTTTCTTTCTAGCAGACTTTGAAAGTATGACAGAGAACAATCCCTCTTTAGCATATACTGAGATACTAGAAAGAGAACAGATATATATGTACTATTTCTATGCTCTCAACGTATGCTAATGAGGGATGTTCTCTGTCATACTTTCACGATCTACAAATAGTTTTACTATCTATAGATAGCTAAACCACTGACAGAGAATATATCTCAATAATGCAGACCAGATCTCAGGTTCTTACAATCAGTGAGAGTACTGACAGAGAACAGTTATCTCTAGCAGACAGTTAAATACTTAACAGACAACCGCTATATCTAACAAAGAACTAATATAAAGTTTATACTGACACAATGAGAACAGCTCTCTCTCTCTCTCTCTCTCTCTCTCTCTCTCTCTCTCTCTCTCTCTCCAGCAGACTGTGAGTATACTGACAGAAACCTATAGTTGCAATTAACGCCAAGAACGCAGAACATTTCGGAGCCCGAGTATTCGAGTTGATACATCGCGACAGCCGAACTTCCCACTACAGCAGCCCAAAATTAGAACTCGCACTGCAACACAGAAAAACTCTATTGGCAAGCACTATAATGTTTGTTTCTGTCTTCGCTCAGGATACACGAAGAAATAGTTTCAGTTCCAAAAGTACCGTACGCCCTAGAGATACTTACACTCAGACATCGACAATAACTTGAGACATTCGCAAATTTAATACACACTTAGTTGCTTCGAAAAGAATAATGCTTCTGAAATAAGAAAGTTAATGCTCTCTCTCTCTCACACACACACACACGCCCGAACACACACATACACACAAACTCTAGCTTAACTTTGACGTGTTGTCATTGTATCAAGGAAGTTTAACCGTTATATAAATAATAATTAATCTACATGAAATATTACCTCTGATAGACCTATGTAATTGTATTACCTCTGTTAGGCCTATATAATTATATTTAACTGTTCCTCATCACTACAATATATTAGCAATATTTATAAAGCACAATTATTGACTTAGCTGTGTTTTTTTGCCACGAGAGAAACAGCAAAAACATTCTTTTTAAAAATAGTCTCACATAAAAGTGTCAAAAAAGTATAGCAGATAACGATATTACATTGCGCACTTAACTTCTCAACGAGATGCTTTTGTAAGCAATTTAGACGTTAGGGTGTGTCGATCCAGAATAAGATCACATTTGAGCATTGGTTCACCACGGCGTCCTGGATTATCTCTCGTCAACAATGTTGTAAAAAACCTTATATTTTCTGGTATTATCAAAATTAATTCGTTAAATAAAAAATGAGATATAGTACTTTTTCCTGTAATCAGACATGTGGATAGATAATTGGACTCCACCGTATTTCAAAGTATTCTTTACCTTGCTCTTGCTGCGTGTTATTAAAGTTACAGTATAGGAGTTCCTTCAGATTACACATATCTACACTAACATATACGTTTCCCATACAACTATTTGTATTTTGTCATTTATACCGACTAAACAATGCTTCTGTTACGGTATTCAAGTCACAAGTATGATAATGTTACAGGTATTTGTCATTAAAATCTTCATAGTTATTGTGACTAAAATTATAAAGAAATTTTTTTAACAATGTCAAATACAAAACTTTCACTACACATGAAACATCTACTGAGATGAAACTATTCACCCAAAAACGTGATACCATTGGCTAGTTTATAAATTCTATATAAACACGCTTCAAATATATTTATACTTTTAGCAAAACTTTATTTTATCTCAGCAATGTCCCAAAAGTATTTTACTCATTTCTTTGTCATGCTACTGACATTTCTTGATTCTCGTTCATTTTACGTCCGTCCCGTGACGCGTAAAATTGGATTTTGTTATTACATTATGACAAATCCACAGTAGCTTAAAAATTCCATGCAAGGAAGATTAACTTACAAGTAATATTTTCAAAATCAATATTATTTAGTTATAAAATTAACGGAAATATAAGTAACTTTGTGGATCAACCACCTTACAATCCAAATTTTATTAATAATTAATATGAATCTAACGGTCACTTAATAGACAAAAACCAGTATGTATTTAAATCATACATTTTTATAACTTGTAGGCCCAATTATATATGATAAACTTATCGACATCAGAAAATATGCGTAGTATAGTACTGTATAATAACTTGTAAAAATTAAATTCTACATTTCGCTTTCGGCCATCGAGAGGTCGATATATCGAATATCGCTTTTAGTTCCCGACATGTCAACTTCGAAATTCGACGTGTCGAACTTGGCACTCGACATATCGACCTTTACCTTGAATGTTTCGACATTAATAACCCTGGGCATGTCGATATCTGACTTCGACATGTAGAGCAGCTTACCAAGTAAATATAGCGAATGATCGACATACATCAAATGACGACTTTGACTGTCGCACAACCATACAGTGCTATATTATGATATGGGCGAGAACTCAGGCAGTGCGATGCGGAAACCTGGACAGTAGTGTGGCTGCAGAGCCACACAAGTCACAAGCTGTGCACTTAAGCCCTTCATGCCTTGTAACCCACATCGTGCGTGTAAAGTGCTTGGCGACCTGTACGCAGCCCTCACTCCCTCCACACCGACACAAAAAATTCCTCTCTCGTCTCCCCATCACCCTCACCCCCTCCTCTTCTGTGCCCATACATTTAGCCCCAGCTAGCTCCACTCTGAATTATGTTGAGGAGGTCAGGATCTAGGGAGATATAAATACACAGCATCCTGCTGCCTTGCCCTTCCGCCTTCCATCCCCTCTCCCACCCCCTCCACCTCTTCTCCACCACCTGCTCCCAGGAGTCGTCGAAAAAACCACGCTCATCTCATGAGATGCCAGATACCTGCTCCTCACTGCATCGTCACAGTGGAGCACGTCTTGCGTCTTCAAGTAGCATAGTAACGTGACTGTTACTATGCAGTCCCTTCTTACTCCTTGATACCTTGGTGCGCCAGTCACTGTGAGTGCACGGCTAAACTATCCCAGCTTGCTTCAACACATATACATATGCACCTCTGTCTCTCTCTATTCAACACTTCTCTGTGTACGTCAGCTCGAGGAACTGCTCAAATAAGGATCCATCTGTGTTCTGTATTAAAATGAACATCCACTACGTGTTACCGCCTTCGGGCAGGATCACATTGTGTTTTGACAGAAGGCCGGGGTGAAGGTTTGGCAGGCTGCTGGACTAGCGAGCCAACCCTGTCGCCTGCTGAGCTGAAGAATGGATGAGGTGAGACGAATGTGGAGCAGCGACAGAATAAGAGAGGCGGGGAAAATGGAAGTTCCCCGAGAAAACCTACCGGCCAAAGGTCTCGTTTCCCTCATGCAAATGATTCAGGACAGAACCCACCATGAATCGAATCCGGTTCTCTTACATATTGTCGGAGACTTAATTAGATTATTTAATTAGATTGTGAACTTGGTCCATTAAATACGTTGTGTGCCCCGTGTGGCCTATTCTTTTCCACCCAATAATTGATAAACTTAATCTCAATTAACTTCTCAGCATTTGTACCACCTCAATTTGGCTTTAAAAAAAACGTGTAACTCCAAAAATACTTTAAGTATTCGTAAGACACAAAACTGTTAGTATGCGTTGATCTTTACTACATAGTAAATAAATTAAATTATAGACATGCTTACGTTCCATATAAAACAATACTAATACGAAAACGATGTACGCCACTTAAGCATTTCGGCGTGTAGAGTTGTTGTGGTTCTCGTTCACCAAGTCATTTTGTCCCTTACCGCTTCTTTGTTTCTACGCCTGAAACTTGGAAAATGGCATACGCTACAAAGGTTTCTTAAACGGCGTTTTTTCAGGTGTAACATTTACTAGGAATGGTGTTCAGTGATTAATTAAATAATATGTTAAATGAGCACTATGGATTGAAACAAGAACCTGAATAAAAATTGGTTAATTAACTACACTACACTATCGCAGAGAAGATACTACATAAAAAGAAGAACAGCATCACAACGCAATTTGCTCTTATATTTGTGATGTATCTTCTGTTTTGTGCAATTACTTGTATTTAACATTGTCATTTGATCTTTACCTCCCGAATTTGTGCACTATTTTAACAGCTTGTACTGTAGTTTCCGTGTAACTCAGAGTAGCTTGTTCCTTTAAGGAACACACATACTCACAAATATCATGAACATTTGCTCAAATGTCGTTTTGTATTCTGAAATCTAACTCAGGAGCTCCAGACGAACAGTAACAACGTTATACACGACACTGTGAAGGTAACTCATCATTTGTAAACAAAACATGTCAAGGCAACCACTAAACTTCGACTTAAGAAACAAGTAAACTGACGAATACTATTCGCTGATATCGTTTGTAAAGGTGATGACCTAGTTGTAATACAGCTGACTAAAAGGAAACATTGGCCAGTTTAGCAGGCGAGTTATGTACAGACGAGTGAAATACTAACATGGCGAAACACAATTTTATGTGCATTATGTTGTATAGGCGGTTTTCACAGTAAAATTTCTACTTATGAAGTCTGTCTTGTTAAAAATAATAAAAAAGTACAGAGTCAAAGTAAGTTTTCAAATGGACTGAAATAATTAATTTTAATTTATTCCCCAAACTAAAAAAAAAAAAAAATTAAGCAGACTTTTAAAAGAAAATTGTATATACGAATTCAAAAGAACTCACATTATTATAAATAAACTGTTAACAACTTCGACCGTAAGCATTAAAATACTAACATAATATTCTTTAATAAACGTTAACCAATATGGTAACGTACATTAGGTCAATACACCTCCGAAAATAAATCAAAAAAATTATTACCAAGAAATTATGTACAAAAATTTGTTTTTCGGAGACAATTCACTATATCTTATTTAAGTATTATATATGTTTTACTCACTGGTTCGCTTTGTTTGTATAAAATTTTCGTATGTGTCGTCAAGAAATTAAAGTTGAAGTTTGCTATAGGCAGTCATCCCAGTTGTCATAATCATTCAGATATATCAACAATTACACAAGTGTACATCCACTAAAGAACGCCTAGAATATACGTTTCAATACAAACTGGTTTTCCAGCACAAAATGTCCGTGTGTAAAGGATACGCTGTGAATGGGAGGCTAACATTCGACTGCACCAGCCTGTATACGTTCAGTCAAATGCATTATCTCCGATTGCCTGCCAACACAAGTATAGTTGGTTGTGCGATTACATAGTATGATAGTATGTGAAACTGAGTGCGTGTGTAAATAATGCCTGGAAGACGACGGCAAAGGACAGTTGACCAATGCAGTAGTATGGAGCGTGGCCTTGTAGTAAGACTACAACATAGTTTCTGATAGTTCTGTACAATAACTAAGCGGAATATTGTGGACATAAGCCATTGTGTTACTGACATCCTAAAAAATATATTAAAAAATTTTTAAAAAGGGGGAAAAGGAGCTTAATTTGGTTGTGGTCAACTCATTAATAGATTTAAAAATATATATGGAAAATAACACTACAATGGATTACATTAAAAACATAATAATTATATTAAAACGAATAATTTAGAACAAACAACCAGACCAAAATCTAACATGACATAGGAAAACGAAATAAAAGTTAAGACATAACGACAATGTCACAGACACTAGACTACAAGACATAACGATGAAAACACAAAGACACGGTAGTTTTCCTCAGACAATCTAGTCGCGACTTTTCGGGAGCATAAATCTGCTCCCATATGGTTTTTTTTATTATTAATTTTTGTCATTAAATTTTCTGTTTAAACACGATTCCATGTGGGTTCTTAATACACTTTTTAATTTTATTAATGTGCGTGTTGATTACAACCACATTTTATACTCGTTTTCCACTACTTTCTCTCTTCTTTCTCTCTTGGTTTTCTTGAGAAATGTATAACTGAAATGGCATCTGTTTGGCCAAACGTGGCTGATCTTTTTAAGAGGGAAGTGATTCTTAGCAACGAATACACACAAGTCTGATCTGTCTGCGGAACGTCAGACTGGTAGAGGCATGTACTTTCTCTATCCAATATCGTTGAAGAGGCTACGGATGGATTCTCCAATCAAACGACTTCATTACAAGAAATTACGCTACTGATTTATTCTTACAGGCATGTTAACACCGCATGTTTAAAGTGTACAGTAGGATGTAATATCCCTTCACATGAAATTCAGCCACGTTTCGCCTCTATGTTTGTACACAACATTCTGCGTAACCGTGCTCTCTCATTCCATGAATATTTTGAAACTAAGTATTCGGTGCAGTTGCCACTCAATTGCGGTTGAATATGTTAGCGGTCCATTATTGATGAGGAAAATCGAGGCAGAGTTCTCAGACACATTTCACATTACCCAAAGATTTACACCTGGCATATACACGTTGTATAGAATAAGTATCCAATGTTGTCGACATATTGTTTGTTATAGAGGCGAATGAAGAGAAGTTATGATCAGTGGCAAGAGTAGTTTCTGTCTTGGACAAAATTATGACCTTGTTCGTGATAGTGTAAGTGTGGATGAGTGGAACAAGTCATGGTGTAAATGCACTCGACCACATGCGTGGTTACACGGTGAACGGTATGCATTCCGATCGCCCTTTTCATAAAAAAAACACTGCCAATCCTGTTTTTGACTATATTTTGGCTTACTGGAGAATATATCTTCCAGTAACATTACGCACTTATTAAACATGCCGCTGTGATAATACAGCGTGTACATTTACTTGGCAAATCCTCGGAAACCCTGTTCCCAAGGAAATTCCCTGTAAAAGGTTGTTATTGTAATATTACAAGGTATAGCCTTGCATTTGTACTTGCGACAGGGAAAAATTCTATGTTAATAGCATGGTTCTGGTCATGAAAAGAACTTGTTTGTACAATAACTGATAAGCAAATCATGTTCGTTAACGAACATAACTTGCTAGGGATGTTCTTTCATCTATACCTGGTTAACTCTACCAGATTATTTTCGTTAACGCCTTCAGTTATGAGTATGCGATGCTGGGGTTGTAGAGAGACACAGACCTTAGCAACGACATCCCCTGACGACCTGACTATAAATATTTCGCAGGACTTGTCGAAGGAGCGAGGCTGGATACCCCACTGAGGATAGGAGATAAGGGTGCGAGATAAGGTTGGGGGAAGGATCCTGGTCGTTAGGGGAGGTTGTATGTCAACTTCAGACTCGCCTGCACCTGCGGGCCTTATTCCCACCGTCATCGGGGGTTTTTTTATAAGCGGTCATCGACCCCGGATCTCTGAGGGGTGGAAGATTTTTTTTTACTTCAGCTTGCCAGACAAAGTGGTACGGGGATAGGGGTTCCAGAGGCTGTGGAGCAGAAGAAAAGAGGTGATGCTCTTAGGGATGACCTCCTTGTCTACATTTCACATTCTTGCCATCTACATAGCATGACAACCCTAGTTGGCAGTGGAAGTAGTCTAAGCAATCGCTTGGGTATTTAAGATTAAGTTATAAAAGCGTTTCGGTTTGTTGGTTTACCAGCAAATATATTTTAATATTCATTTAATTTCATAATGAACACTTCGAACGGGTTTATAGTCCAAAACTCTGTTACATGTGGAATCCAACGTAGACGTTATGTATGTGAAAAAATAATACGTTATACATTTCGGTTTAACATGTCGCATTTCATTTAGTTTCTTGGGTACAAAAGTTATAATACAGTAACTAAAACACTTAGAGATTACGTTGTCAGAAATCTTAATGCAAGACAATATAAAGCATTAGTTTGAAGCAATTTCGTATACACTGAAGAACGATTCAAACAATGACTGTGGAATTAATTTAAAAAAAATAGAGTTGATCCAGTAACCTCATTAAAGAGAAGGTATTGGCTGGTCATTATAACATGGTAAGAACAGCACTTATCAAATTTCAGCTTTTTTTTTTTTTACTTTTGGTAAATTTCTATATTTCTGCAATCTGGAAATTATATATAATAGTTATACATAATTTTTTAATCGCATCGCTCTAATAACCTAACGTCTGAGGCCAACAATACATAAATAGTTAAATTATCGTTGGGATGGCCTTCAAAAGTGCCCACTTTGCCGTAAATAGCCAATACTTTGACAAATTGCGAATCATTCACTTGAATTTGAACGGCTATGCAACATAAAAAGAAAATCATTTATTTAAAATTGCAATGCTAGACGGTACCAAAATATGGCGGTACACTTTTTGTATTAACAACAAGCGATATACTTCAGAACATTTTCTTAACGTGCATTAATGGGTTTTCTGAGAGAAAAACTGAAGGAACACTGGTTTCTTACTCTTCCTTGAAGAATAAGTTCAATCACTTCATAATGAAGTGGAACATCGTTAAACGTTTAGTTCGCATTAGGTAGAACACGGATTCGATTCCCAGTTCCGGCCATCCCGATCACGGGTTTTCGGGGTTTTCCAAAATCACTCCAGATTAATCCTGGAAAGGGGAATTCAGGCCCTATTCCAATTCTCTTCATATTTCTCCAGTGTACTTACTGTATACAGAGGCTAAGAAACTTTTCGATTGCACATAAAATCTCCTGCAAGTGGAAAGTCGTATTCCTATTAAAATGACATTTATTATTATTGGTTTGTATGTGATAGATAACAAACTGGTTTGAATGAACGGTTCTTTGATACATGTCTAGTGAACATTGAGAAACACAGCTACGTCTACGGACAGTTCAGTTAGCAGACAGAGCGAGAGATTAAACGACAGCTGGCATCTAAACGACTTAACAAATATATGTATTGATTCTACGTAACAACCAGGTCTTAAATACTGTGCGAATAAATAAAGTGTCGCAACTATAAATGTCAAGTAGCCGAAGTGTCCACTGTCTGTTATTCTTTGGTGGTTTGTTTCAAATTTTCGCTATCATGAAATGAGGACTAGCTTTCTAAAATGGCATCTCGAACCCAAACCGGTTTGCCATCAGTCTGACACGCTAGGTTTATAAATGATCGCACACTTTGTACGCTTCCATGTAACATATAAAATAGTTTCTAGCTTAACGCTGTATCTCAAAGCAACAATGAACGATACACACGGACGTCTTGACTCTACGACATTACATTCAGCGGTTATGAACAATGATTTAAATCAGCCACTTTCATATTTATATAGTCCATTAATACATATTACACATAACATAGTATGAACAGATATATTCTAAACCGCATAATATATCCTTAATGAACGATTCGGTTCAAAAACATCGAGCAGACTTATAATCTGAAAGCACCTGGACTAAATCCGTTAAAAATGCGTGGGCCGGACTTAAATATAAATGCAGTATTTTGAATTGCTTTTTATTCCAATTCTTTGCTGGAGAAGTTCAATGTGTTGCAGTATTACGTGCGTAGTTTTTCAACTTATCAAGATGTCGCAAACAAATATTTTCCACGACAATCGATTAGTAACCGTAAGAGCATTGTTAACTTGAAGGTATACGTATTCATTAGTTGCCGGCGTAAAGTGACAGTTATTAATCAAATTACGAAAAATAAACTGTAGTCATAACTCACGCACACACACGCACACCAGTATGATGCACGAAGACATTTTTGCCCACAATGTCGCAACGCAGCAAGTACGGGGAAATTTACCTCTTGTTCTCACCTTTGAGGATTATTTTATGTATGTTTCGTCGAGTACACATAGAAACATGTTTGGACCGCGAGGAATTTGAACCCGTGTGATTGTCAGAACAGAGGTAGAAAGATATCAACATAGCGCATGGGGAGACTAACTCCAAGCTGTGTTGCCACATTTCAAATTACACAACACTCTTGTACTGCGCCTAATTTAATGCTTCGAGAAAAACTAATCTCGTTATCAATGTGCTTGAGTTAGTAAACAACATTTTGCATTCGTTAAATTTTACAATGTATAATGCTAACAATTTTGGTTTTGTTGTTTAAGACTAAAAAAATTGTATTTAGTTCCAAATAAATAACATGACACTAATGTCGAATGTTGCAGTGAAAATAGTTAACTTTAGTGTATTTCAAGTATATTTTTTATTAAGTATACGCACGTATCTTCGAAAATAGTTTCAATTTTTAACTCGATACAACAGGGATGCTTAACGTGTTTAATTTTCAGATGATTCGCTGAAAGAAAAATTATTCAATTTATGAACACGTTTAAGAATAATATTTACAATTGTTGTTCTTCCCCGTTCTCATGAATAGTCCTGGAGCTTGAAATAAACTAACTAGGAAAACTGTCGGCTACTCTAGCTCTATACCTACCCGGATGTGGTCCAATGCTCGCGCGCACACACGAATAGATTTCTACGAAGTAGTTACCACAGTTTGTTACCTTGCCTTATATTAAATGATTTATAACGAACGACTTACATGTGGAAAAGAGTTTTACAATGCCGTAAATCAAGAGTTATGGGAAAGCTTGTAAAGACTGGCCAAACTAAATATGTGGGCGAATGTTCGTTCAGTATCAGTCGTTCCTAGATTCACAACTGTTTGAAACATTCGTGTGGAGGTAAGATATTAGAACAGAATATAAAAACGTTTGTATTTAGTGAGGTGTAGTAGTGATTGCATTTGGGAGGTCCCGTATACGATTCTCGGCTGCAACCTGATTTTGGTTTCCCAGTATTTACCAAAATCATCCAAGTCAAATGATGGGTCGGTAACTTGAATAGGCTCTGGCCAATTTGTTTACTCTTTTTCCATCGTACCTCGCGCCAGCATTTAGGCAGTTAAATAAATAAATTAATTAAATAAAATAACATTTTTTTCATAACAACCATACGTTTTCCCTTTTATACTTGCACAATAACAAGCATGGCAGCATGACCGGAGAAGAACAGCTGACACTTGTTTAAGAATTTCACTTCCAGCTATCGCTCAGCAACATAACTATAAAACCGCGTAAGATGGACAATCAGTCTGGTAAGGAGCTAAAGCTTGCTGATTTACAGCACGAGTAACTCCAACAGATAAATAGCCACAAGTTTCTACGGTCGCTCGATACGACTTTATTGAGACGATATAAATGCGATTCTCAGCGGAGCCGGAAAAGTGGCCATTTTATGTTTCTATCACCTGAATATAATTCCAACTGAAGGTGTCTATCTCTGTGTAGACTTATTTTGCGCGTTTGAGGCGGTACAGGGAGGAAGCGGTAAGGCCTACACAGTATGCATTGTTATATCACATTTGTTTAAGGTCAGTTTTGCACGTGAGTTGTGGGGAGTGGGTGGCTGTAGCCATGAGTAGGCAATTTGTACTGAAACATGCATAACGCTTCAGGTGAAGGTTATCGATTAAATGAAATACGTTATCTAAGTTCGGGGGCTTTACTCTACACATTTTACACTAACTATCCGGCTGCAGCTTTGCCCGCGTGAAATTATGTAATGTAAACACTAAACAGTAACTCTTGATAAAATATGTGATGAAGGCATTTAACAGCTATAGTACTCAATACCAGTGAATTATAAATTGCCTTAGCTCAGTGTAAAGAGCGCGCGCAATATTCTCGTATGATGTCATAGTAATTCCCATCGCAAAGTATTGCATGGGTACGAACCCGTAACCCCGCCACTCCCACACCACAAACTTTATACAATACCTGAATGAATGCTTAAAGGCAGGGCGTGATGTTCTTTCGCATGTAAGGCTATAGTCCATAGAGGTTTTATTTATGAGTAGGTTGGCTAAAAGAAACAACTGTTGAATTATGATCATTCTCTTTTTTTTTTGGGAGACTGTAATACTTTTTCTGCTTTTCACATCTTTAATTTTCGAATTTCATAAAATCCTGAATTTTGTTTGTAGATATTTATATAAGCATCATTCTAAACAAAAAATCATCTCGATATCTCAACGGGTATATACGGTACAGATGATTATTTGAAAACACATTAAATTTTTTTAAACTGCTTTCAAGAACGAATTTACAAAAATCCTGAAATTCATTTTTTTATATTTACGTAAGATTTATTTTAAAGTAAAAACCATTTCAATATTTCCACTGGTTTGGGAGATACGTGGGATTAATTAAAAACATGTTATATTTTTTTTTAAGAGCTTTCAAGGACGGATTTCGAAAAACCCTAAAAATTCGTTATAGATATTTACTTAAGCACCATTTCAAAGAAAAAAATCACCTAACTATCTTAAATGGATTATGAAAATCACGGATTAATGAAAAAACACATTCTACGCCTTTTCACCCTCTTAATTTTCGAGTTTCGCAAAATCTAAAAATTCGCAAATACGCATTTTTGGGCAATATTATGAAGTTAAAAAATTTATGATAGCTTTCCCAGTTAATGAGATATCAGGGATTCTTTGAAAACACATTTCACCACTTTTCACCCCCTAACTGTCGAATTTCAAAAAATCCGTTCTTAGTGGGTGCCTAGGGCCAAGGAGAAAGTTCCCTCATAATTTTATGGTTCTAGGTCCAGCAGTTTGGGCTGTGCGTTGATGAGTGAGTGAGTGAGTGAGTGTGTCAATCAGAACACTTCATTTTATGTATTAAGATTACAGATTAGCTGTCCGTCTGCCATAGTTTTTCTTTCACTATAATTGTTTCTTTCCGTCTGAAGAAGCAACCGTATTCCATATCCTACTGCCACAATACTGCCAGAGCACATACTGAACCATATACAGGATGGTTGCTATCTCAAGATCCAACCAACCCTTATGATACGGGGACGTATCATATTGGAAACATTGGGGGTAATGTTATGATTAGCAAGAGCCTCGCCTGGAGGACGGGCTAGCGACGACGGCAGTGCAATCAGGTCAGGGGTTGCACAAAACAAGGGCCTCAGCGATTTTCCCCACCGGCACTGAAGTGTGTCAATGTAACGCAATGTATAGGGGGAATCGGGGTCTGTCTCCTTCAAGTCTTCCAGCCGTCACCACCTCGCCGGATGGTCCTGGGTCGAGACCCACGACGTGCCGCCGTCCGTCGATAGCCGACACAATCATCATCAGCCTCCGGCATCATGCTAACAGTGAGGTCTAAGGTGTAAAGGGTCACCCATCACAGAGTAGACCAACAGTTATATATTTAAACAGCCGCTCCCCTCCAACCTAAATTTATGTAGTACAACCGTGTAGTATTTTGTAACTAACTTATGTAGAGTAAAGCCACATAATTATAATTACATTAACGTAATTCATTTAACAGTAACCCTCACTCTTAACTTAACCACTTAAATAGTTTCATTATAAAATTCATACCTCTGGCTACAGACACCCAACACAATAAATAATATGTAAAACCTAGTAAAATAATTGTTTTACAACACTACACGTTTATGTTACATAATTTAGATAGGAGGGGAGCGACTGTTTGGTTAACTAAATTCAGGTTTATATTTAACTCTATGATAGGTGACACTTTGGACGCCTTAGACCTCACCGTTAGCATGATGCCGGAGGCTGATGACGGATGGTTCGGTTAACAACGGACGGCGGCACTTCGTGGTTCTCGACCCAGAACCATCCTGGCGCTGGCCTAAACGCACTGTAGTCGCCGTTATCTTGCCCTCCAGGTGAAGTTCCTGTTATACGTAACATTACCTTGACAGTTTCTAATATGATGCTTCCTCATATCATTGGGCTTGGTAGGATTTAGAAATAACGAACAACCTTATATGATCAGTAGGTACTCTTGCAGTATTGTGGCAGTGGGGGTTGCATTTTCTGACAGGAATCATATAGTGATGAAAAAGTAAAATATAGACGAACAGCTAGAGGTAAAATAACTGTCTGTGTCCTCGTGATTTCATGTGAAATCTTACAAGCAACTACTACGAGTGTAGGTGTCGCGATACACTCAACCATTTCTTGACTAAT
Organism: Medauroidea extradentata; assembly: GCA_003012365.1. Lineage (NCBI taxonomy): Eukaryota > Metazoa > Arthropoda > Insecta > Phasmatodea > Phasmatidae > Medauroidea > Medauroidea extradentata. The sequence continues at coordinate 195,111 of PNEQ01057761.1, forward strand.
AATTTCTAGACGTTTATTGTGTGGTGGATATAACGAATAGACTGTGCATTATAACAATAAGTGAATTGCTTGACGTTTAAATAAAAGTGCAATACATTAACATATAAATATTAATAAAAAATGTAAAAACAATTTACACTCCCCTTTTATAACAATTTTTAAATGTTGCTGAAAAGATTTACAATTGCAGTATCATTAATATACAATAAAACAACTGAGCAATATGTAAATTTTCTAATGAGTATAAATTCCTAACTATGGAATAGCAGTAAAATGGCCATTGCAATTTTTTTGGTTGTGGATTAAGACAGGATTATTTGAAATTTAGGAGGACATTTAAATCCTGTTTTACTTTATAAAACAAATGTGTTTCTAAAGAAAATTACATATATTAGTGCACCCTTCACTCCTAAATTTCGATTGTAGGATAGGACTACATGGAACTTATGCTAACTTTATTCTAGTAAGACACTGTAACAACCAATGTTAACATATTTAGATAGTTAGGTGATAAAACGCACCTGAACATTCATGAACTATTAGGAGGCATAACTTCTGTTATTACTAAGTTTTTTTTAGTTTAAAGTAATTTTCTGTTTAATTAATTATTTAATTATATTTTGTGAACATTTCGATGTAATCACACATTAAACATGATTTCTTTATACAACTTGTTACGTTTTATAGAATTAATTAGTTGACATTTAACTTTAAATATAAAACTTCTATAAACATTGACAAACATTAGTTTCTTTGAATAAATAAATGTATGCATATATACACACACACACACACACACACATATATATATATATATATATATATATATATATATATATATATACATACATACATATTTCAAAAATACGTTCTGATTTTCTTTTGTGGAGGCCTGTATAAGTTTTATGAAAATTTGATATGTGTTCACATGAGAATATGACTTTAATAAAATAAATAAAGAATTAATTATGTATATGATCTTTTGCCATACACATAACACTTTCCGAAAAGACGTCTCCTGATGAACTGTTACAGAATTTTGCAAGAGTAAATGTGTTTCAAGTTTGTACCGTGTTGTGTTACACGGTACTAGTTAGCGTCACTGATGAGAACCAATGTGGATGTGCGTGCAAACAGGAAACCCTCGAGTGGCTCCAATCTGTGTATGGTAATTTTTGTGGGTATCACATGATATGGGAATAGTATTCCAATGCATAATGAAACTTCGTGTCAAGATATAACGACAAGTTGATATAAATAAAAAATAATTAATAAAAACCTAATAAACACAATTTTCAATATACTAGAGACAATGATAAAGTAACCGAAATAATCAGAATAACTTACAAGTGTGCTGTGTCGTTTAAGTGGTTGCATGTCTGCTCAATACCTGGGGAATTTTTCGGTTTGGGGTTCAGATATAGGTCAGTCTGGTAATTATTTTATTTTACTCGATCTGTTACAATTTTTACTAACTTACGTGTTTGTTAAAATGATTTAATTTTTATTATGTAAATGTATAAATACAATATCTATGTACTATTGTCATGGCTAGGCAAATATGAACCGCCTGTTATTTGCTGTCAGTTACACAAACGCATGTAAACATTTTTACTCAACAGTGCTACAGTTTGGATAATAATGTAGGTAGAGCATCCACTCCTCACGTGTACCAGCGCTAATAGGAATATCTGAGCTCACAAACGTGTTTAACTTTCAAGCAGGTGGACCAAAACAGTGAAGACATTACAAGCACCATCATTTTTACTTTTGCTCTAATATGCCTGTGTTTCCAACCGAGTAATTAAAATATATACTTCTACCTATGGTATAAGGTGTGGTGGTAGCTTTTTTATGTTTATAGTTATGATTTTCTTCGAACACTCTTTATCGTCATCTTCTGGTTTGGTTTTCCCTATATAGTTAAGCAGTTGCAAACGTTTCTTGAACAATTTCTCAATTTCTTGTAGATGTTGTCTCTTTGAGCTTCTTGGTATAATGACATATTTGAAATGGAGAATGTGATCATCACTGTCAGGAATCACTGGAAACTGGCTTCAGGACTGGTCATCAACATCTATGTAGTAAACTCTGGACATGTTCTCTAGGCAGCACTGCCATATTCTACTTCGTCCGACAAGATCTCTATATTGTTGCTAAAACTGCCATACAAAATATTGCACAATGAAGGACTTTCCCGGCTCACATTGTTAAAAACCTGCAGTCTCTCAGACAGCGGCCACTTTTACCAGCAAGAGGCACTGATGAATCTGTTAACAGTTTATTAAATTTCCGGAGCATATTGTAGTAGCTGTCACGTGTATCTTGCCTGCGCTTTTTACACGTGTCAGTTGAAACAAAATAAAAACACGCTTGTAGCACTTAATTCAAAGCATAAAGTATTCTCAATAACGTCCAGATTTAATAATAATATTATTCTCTAAAATATAGTTTATTTGCCACTACATAAATTGCTCGCAGGAAATAAAATGTTTCATTCCATACGGCCTGTAAAGTAGCTTTGTCATAAATATAAGTTTTGCTTCACGTACAAAGTATATAGTAACAAAAGTGTGGCGTTGACATCACAGTAAGTCAACAGTAAGCTTAGTAGTTTAATTAGTTGCATGGCAGATTTTACATACCAGTTAAAATAACATATTTGCTTAAGTTGAAAACAAGTGACATCAAAAAAAATTTAATTATTCATTTTATTTTTTTTTTTTTATTATTTTGCAGTAAGATTTACTTACCTCAAGTTAAACACAAATAACAACTACACATTATTATTTTCTGTGAAAAAATGTTTTTGCTAGTATTGTTTAACCAAATTTATTACTTAAATTAACAATATTATTATAGATACTTGAACGTTTTCTGCAATGGCCTGGTATTACAAATTAAAGCGTTATTTTTGTACATAAGCCATTGCGAGTAAATGCTGCCGTGTGACGGAAATACCATACAATAAAAATGAAAGTAAGTAACGAAAATTCAATATTAGCTGTTGTCTGAAGAACATATCATACAGATAATTCTTAACCATATTCATTTATATAATTGTATGTATGTTGCATGTTTGTTGGCAAAAGTTAGTACTGTATGTGCTTTATTAGCTTTTATTTTTATTGCAAGTATTTTCTACCACGCGGCAGCTTTCATTGGAAATGGCGTATGTCCCAAAAACGGGTTAGTTTGAAATATAACGTTTATTTTAGGTACGTGTCCCCAGGTAACGATTAAATATCACTACCTTATAATTACACCGAAGCAAAGCAGCGCTGGTACAGAGCAAGTAAAACGGGTCTTCACTTACACTTCTAGTCAAAGCTGGAACTCGATAGTTATTCATCTACGCATGCGTGAACAAAGCCAATGCAATTGTGTCAAAATAACTTACAACATAATATTCACAACCGTGTTGTACCTACCACGATACCTTTTACGCGTATGTGTGTGTATACTTAATTCCACTGCAGCACAACCAGACGGAAAGAATGTGCAAATTTTGCATAGCACACATAAAAACCAATACGTAATCGGTCACCAGGAGAGAGCTTTAAAATCTCTAGGATATAGTTTTACAATCTCTCCAAGTTATGTGAGAATTGTTCGTGAAACACTAGAAGCTTAGTGTGAGCACTTGATTCCCATTTTTCTGCCAGCCCCTACAAGAGAACTTTTTAACAAATGTGCTCAAAAATTCTTTGAGTTGTCGGATTTTGCGATTTTTGTATATATACTGATGGAAAACATTAGAATAGTCTGCCCAGTGAAACGTGCTTCGCATTATTATAACTATATAAAGCCGTTTTCTTGGTAATTCTTTTAAGGCGTATGCCTAGTCCTAGATATTGGGTCGTATGAAAAGGAAGGTGACAGAATTTTCAACAAGTCAGCAATGTGAAAGTACGTACTCGGAAGGTTTATTTCCGTCAACTGAACGACTTCCTTTATCTAACGTAACATTAGCTTTTGTCATAATAGCGACGAAACATTTCGAAAACGCAGCATATTCTAAAGCCCTGTAATGTCTCAGCTTTTAAACTAGGTAGGTCTAAATCTGTGCTCTTCTACAAACTTTCATGTGCTCGTAATGTGTCTGAAAATGCGTTTGGACTTTCCTAACAGATGCTCTCGTGTGTTATACACCACAATACCTGTAAAACCGCAGACACATGTGATAAAGGTATTACGGCTTGTTGCTACTAACGTATCTCCTCCATGACGCATATTTATAACCGTAAGGACGGACATATTTTCATGTTGACAGTGGCGTAAATATTACACAGCAGCGATACGGTGTGTAAGCCCAAAAATAAAATTTTCGAATAAGAGACGCTACTAAAGGATATTGCACGAAATAATAACTGTTTGTGACTTTTAAGTACTACTAAATCAAATATTAAACTTGACATTAACGTTCATTGCGATTGTTTATAAATATCATCGTCTTTCTTGTGTGTTGGGCCAAATACTTAAAACTACTTCGACAGAAAAATTTCCTGAAATACTTCGCATTTTTAAACATTTACACACTGTTTTTACAGTGTGTATATAATGTTTTCGCGTATTTCGAAGTAAATGTTACATTTTGATAGTTAACTAAGAATATACATTATCTGTTAAGAAAAAATATTGTACTTATTAACATTTACTCCTGTTTCTGAAACTTTCTTCCACTTTGTATTTTTTCTGTTCACGTTGCGGAAGTCTTAAGTCCAGTACACACGGGCATCTTTCTTGTACATGAAAGTGAGCATCAAATATGTACGAGAAAGGGAACACCAGCTAGTGTTCTAGCTAGTATCCTACCAAACAAATTGTTTAGTTCACACGACCAACTTTCTTGTACAATCTGGTGTACGCCATTAAAATTTTGAATACAGATTTTAAGGCTGCATTTCGAGTATTGAAGGTAGAAAGTGCAATATTTATTGTACCTGCACCAAAAATAAGCTTTAAAATGAAAAAAAAAAAAATATTATTGTATGTATTTAATTATATTCAGATGTAAAGTGGCATAGCGCACGATCAGTAAATATTCCTTTAATAGCATCTTTTATTCAGCTAAGACAGTATTTATTTCAAAATGCTTTGTATTTGTAAGCTATTTTATTCAGCAACATTCGCGCGTGCATAAATATTGTTTGCTTGTATTCGACTAGTACAAAAAAGATAATGAAAAATAGTACCGTTCCTATCCCGCACTAGCTAGTACACAAGTCCTTGTATGCTAGTCACTAGTATGCTCGCTGGCCGTTCACACGATACATGTTTGCTACAAGTCGAGGTGAACAAGAAAGTGTTCTCCTTCTTGTGCAAGAAAGATGCCCGTGTGTACTGGGCTTTAGTGTTCATTATCATACAGCACATGATAATAACCAACACACGCTTTTAGTTTCTCATAGTTTTTATCACTAAATACCTTTATTGACGTGTAAAAAATTAAAGAAAATACTAGTGGACACGGAAGAAATGTCATGTAATGCTCTATGCAACTGAAACCTGACGGTTGGGCCATCGTGACTGGTTTCCTAAGGTACTATTTCTCTGCCGACCGCGACTGTCGGCAGTGACGGCCAGCAGTTACATACTGCTAGTGTATTTTCAAATGGGTGATATTTCGTAGCAGCTGCTGTGCAGTCAGTGGTCGTGACGTCACGACGGCTGGCAGTCGACTGCCGAGGCTCGACTGCTCGGAGACCAGTCATGACTGCCCAACCGTAGCGTTTCAGTTGCATGGAGCCTTGTTCGCAGGACGTTCATTGCATGTGTATGAGCGAGCTTCATTCAATTCTGCCGTATTAAGAAAGGTATTTAGTGATACTGATGACACAAGAAATTCGTGGTGTGTACTAGTTATTATCATGTGCTCTATGATCATGAAACACAAAGATTTGGTAACATCAACAGAAAATATATACATCGCGGAATAAAGTTGCATAAACAGTAGAAAAATATGGTGGATAAGCCTACAGTTATTTTCTTAACAGATCATTCACTAGTTAGTACACACAATCTTAACATTTACTTCAATATAATAGAACACGATACCCGCACTGTAAAAAAAAAAAAAAAAAGGAGAGAAATTAAAAATGTTGGCCCAAATATTTAACAGTGTGAACTATTTCAGTTTTCTTTTCTGTTTGAGGAATTGGTTTGGTAATTTTATTAACCCATAATTTGGCCAACGAAGTGTTTTGAAAGATATTTGTGTAAAACTGGATGCCACTGGACATACTTTTTACTGAGAAGAAAGTGTTACGTGTGTGGATTTATTTTGTTTCGGCTGGCATCTCATGCTGGAAAATTACACTGAATAACCACAACAATAAATCGAGGAAGAATAATAAAATGTCAACAGGTTTAGTAGAACCTCGTGTGTGTAGGTAACAACTGACCACTGTTTGAGAGACTGCGGATTTGAACAGTGTGAAGCGTGAGCCGGAAAATACCTTCATTCTGTAATACTGTGCGTGACGGCTACAATAATAATTAAGAGATCTGGTCGGATGAAGAAGATGGCAGTTTTTCTGATAGAGCATGTCCCGAGGATCACTCCGGATGTTGATGACCAATCTAGCTGTCAGTTTCCAGTGATTGTTCCGCTCTCCAGTTCTCATCTGTCACTAGATAAAGGAGCTCAAAATGACATCATTTACAAAAAATTGAAAAAATTAGCAAGAAATGTTCTGAATTGCTGGAACGGTAACAATTAGCAAAACGAATTATGATGATTTAGATTGCTTCATGAAAAGCATAGCTATAACCGTAACTTACTACCTCATATCATTTCATACGCCAAAACTGATATTCTAGCTACTGTAAATCGGTTAGAAATACAGGCGTATTATATCAAGAGTATAATATGATGTTGCGTGTAATGTCTTCACTGCAGAAACATCTGTCACATGTTCCATCGCATATATTCCTGCAAATGCCGGCACACAGGTCTATGATGGAGACAATGATTGCCCAACATCAATGCAAATATTGTATAACTATGTATTAAAAATATTTATACGCATTTTAAAACCATTACACAAGATTTTGAAACATATATTGTATTATAAACTCTTAATTGTTGCGCGTCAGACATAAATTAATAAGTCATATGGGTTGTACTTTCATTACAAAAAAAAATTCTCAAACTACCCCTTATCCAAGCTAATCAACAAATTATTATGCGTAAAGATTATTTAAGGAAAATTGTTTTATATTCTCACAAAAATGTGTGTTGCAGATATTATTTTGGACAAGGATGATTGTGGAACAAGTGTTCTTTTGCAGATGCACAAATTGTAAAATTTTGTTAAACGCATAGTGGACGTTGTTACTAACCCAGCGATGCTCTAAACAATGTTTTTTATCGAGACAGTCTTTGGAAATGGACTGCTCATATAGTTAACGGTGTAAACTGTGTTTATAATTTGAAATAAATATTTCACAAGAACAAAGGTTAAACATTATTGTACCATGCATACCTTAGTGTAACTGCTAGTCTTTCCTCTGCCTTGATTGGCTAGTGAACAGCATGAATAGAATTTCGTAACAATTCACAGCCCACCAAACACAATACAAAATTAAACTGTAGTCGGTTGAGTGTAAAGAACCTTCCAGAATATATCTGCGACATACGTCAAATGCGGTTTTGTATCATTGTTGCAAAACACTTTCCATTTTTCCTATTACTGCAAAGTTCATTTGTGCCTAACCTTTCAAAAATGCGTATTATTTCGTCTTCTGCCTCAATTTACTTAATAATTAACACTGCAAGTGTGTTTAGTTCCATTTTGGTGACAACTTGAACGTACGGAAGTAATTTCTACTTTGCGTTCTCTCGCAGCTCACAGCACACAGGCCGCTGCGAAAAACTCCAGCAGTCACTGCCAGACCTTACCGCTGGCTATCACTGCCGGCAGTCGCTGTAGGCAATTCAGCGAAACAGTTCCTCAACATCCGAGCCTCGACAGTCAACTAACAGCCGTCGTTGCGTCATGGCCAATGACTGCCCAGCAGTTACTACGAAATGCCTCCTATTCAAAACACTCTAGCAGTAGGTAACTGCTGACTATCACTGCCAGCAGTCGCGGTCCGTAGTTTCAGCGATATATTACCTGAAGTATCTTGAAGAGACACACCCGACCTTAGCTCTGCTACTGTGTAACACTGCTCACTGGAATGATTGGTTGAAGAGATTTTGGTAAGCGCTTAACATCTACGTCTTTAGCGCTGGTGAGAAGTTATATGATGTAAGTATGGAGCAGCGCCGGAATGAAGGAGCGGGGAAACCTGATACATTCGAGAATGCCCGTCGAACAGCGGCATCGTCCGGCACGATTCCCACATTAGAAAATTCGGGGACTGACCCCGCAGGGATTCGAACCCAGATAGCCTTGGTGCTCTGGCTACTGCACCAACCGCGGCAGCCACCACTGTAGACTATTTTATTTGGGGGGTGGGGGAGGAGACGTACAAACAAATCGTAGGGAAGATTTTATGACGTTCGAAATTTTTTGATGTTCAGAAATAGATTAGCACTTAACATTTTATATCCAAGCTGATTTGAGCTCGTATTCTAAATGCAATATGGCGTGCAACAGTTTGAGGGTTAGGCTTGTAGCGACATTTTAGTTTTGTGTCAGTATGATCAACTTTTGCTATTTTGCGTCCTTGTCCTTTGTGGTGACGTAGATTTAATAATGGCATAGTGTTCGCGAAAGTATTCGGATATCATCTGTGATTAATATATACGTTTGATATGTAAATTCTGAGTCAGTCTGTTGGAGTTCCTCAATATGTCCATTTTCCTGAAAACTAGAACAGTTCTTAGTACCGCATCTGTTGTCATCGAAGGAGGTCTGCTACTTTTCGTCTGTTTTCTCGTTGTTGTGTCGCCTGTATTCACAGCCATTCTTCTCTCTCTTCATTTGTGTTGTGTGATTGGCCTAGCCCATTTTGTTTGTCAGTTTATTTTTTGTAATTCTGCTTCATTTTGAAGGCCTTTCTGCTTACAAGGACTTTTTTCATTCCGGATTTAATTTGTGATGGTATTGTTCCGTTTTAGTTTTGTTTTCGTGTCTCCTTTCGGGATACTAATATACTGTATACCTTTCCGAAATTGTCTTAATGTTATGAGTCTGTTGACAACAGCCAACACTAGCTTTTCTTCATCTTGATTTTTTGTGGAGTGGTTCTATAACACATTAATAATCGCTCGCAATTGCGTATGTCCACAAAAATGGTTTGGTAAAAAATACTTACCCGCTAGAGAAATTGTTCAAAGATCATTAGTTCAACTTAATTTTATACAATCATATTTCTTCCTCTGTATTTCTGTGATAAAACCTTTTGTATATTTAGAAACAACAAGAGTTGAGTAAACGTTTGATAATTGTCACAATATTTCTTCTGATTGTTTTTATTCGAGTCAGACATGAAAAGCATTTTAAAATGTATTTAAACACGTTTGATTTAAAATTGTAGGAAAGAAGCATATATTCTTATAAATAATAAAAGAAAAATCGTGAGAACATTGAGGTTCCTCAATTTACTTTTCCATTTTCAATTTTCGAACAGTCTGCGACTGCACAAAATAATGTGTTCAGTGCGATACGATTGTTTCATAGCAAGCCAGAATACTCCAGTATATATAGATACTCAATAGTCAGAAATTGTACATAGTCAATGCCTCAAGATGACGAAGTGTACAGTTTGGCACACGCGGATTTGGCCACAACATATTTCCTTTCACGTACTTCTATTAGTTAGAATAGTGATCTCATATGACAGTTAAGGTCAGGTGTTACCTGACACAATATGCTTCTACGGGACAAACGCGTCCGGGCAGACAGAGAGTGTGTCACTCAAATATTTTAGACTAATTTTAATAAGGCAAATATGCTTTCAATTTAGATGTTATTATTATATGTTTTTTCTACAAGCTTCCATTGTCTGCAGTCTGTTTGTTTGGTTTGGCCTTCAACAGACTTTTGTTCTTTCTCCAAGGTTAATATAGGTTTTTTTTCAATGCTTTCATAGTGGGTTTTGTTTTTAATGACTCTTTTTAACTTACGTGGTCACTGGGCTTCTCTTCAAGCCCATCCAATCTCCGGTAGTCTATTATTCTGCAATCAATTGTGGGTGGTATGAATAAAAATGAAAAACTGTTCTTCTCTCGCAAACACCTAAACACACAAACAATAAGATATTATACTCTTGATTTTGGCAAATGTAATGGTCGTGTTACGCGGAGACGGGTGCAAAGTAGATACGATACGGCTAATACCAAATAAAACTTGCAGACTAAATGCTTGTTCATGTGAGTGCTACTACGAAACTGACTCATAGAGTCGCAGTTTGTCGGCCTGTACACGAGCGAGACCAGCATGGATCTAGGCAGAGATACTGACCAGCTATTATTCAAGTCCACGTACTGGACACTCAAATAAAGAATTAACAAACATCCGGTTTCTCTTGTCCTGCTAGATCCGCACTCCCCACTGTGCCTGACAGATGGCCCTGTGTCAACTCCTGCCACTGAAACTGTAGACCATGATTAAGAAAGGTACAGTGAAGATAGTTATCATTACTTATACTGACATTTATCGCTTATAATCGTTGCTTTGCACACCGGTGGTCGATAAATGAAATAATAAACACACATAATTTTCAAATATTTTATCCGCACTGACTTAACACCGATCAACAGATTGATTTTTTACTCATGCACGCTGCATAATTTAACTGTAAATATCAGTGTCTTATGTCACAAAAAAGTTACTGGAACAACAAATTAAACTACTTTCTACAAGAATTTTGCTTAAACGTGTCATGTGCCGTAAGGTTGTAACACATATCACTGGCATGTTTAAGAAAATCGCTAGAAATATTTGAAATATTAAAGGATGGGAGGAAAATACGGGGGAATTATTGAGAATAGCACTGGAAGAGGGAGGTGAAAGCCAGCATGTTTAAACCAAACAAAATATCAATTAACTGGCGATAGTAGCATTGATAAGATAATGTTCGCATTTTTAAAAAATGCATTTGTTGAGGATTGTAAAGCGAAACTCTTGCAAGTACCTGAGTTAAAACATTTTTTAAATATATTGTTATTCCAAAATAAAAAAAATTAAAAATTATGCCTCAAAGTTTTATAAACAAAATTATCGTTGTAAGATAACCACTTCAATGTCCAAAAAAATAAAAGGAATCTCCGAAGAAAAAAAGATAAAACAAAATATGGCAAACATGGAGATTGGAGTTGAGAGGAAGCGAGTAGTTTAGAAGCAAGATGGGCATCAGAACTGGCAAAAAAGTTCGCTTGACGAGCATGTCTATTTTTATCATAACCATTAGAAAATTTTTATTTATTTTGTATCTTTGAACAGTCAATCTCTAGTTTTCTTGAGGACAAATTCCAGATCAAATTTCTAAGTCATTGTTAACTAAGATGCTGGTCGGTAACGATGACGTTATGAGATGGCAAATATTCCTCAGTCTTACATTGGACGCATGTATCCGAATCCTCGATTATATTTCTTACTCAAATCTTCGGTATTGAGAATTTATCAGTCAGTGTGTTACCTCATACACCAAGATTTGCTGAAACTGTATCAATATTTTGTAAACTTATTTAACTAACAAAGAAAATACTGATTACGTAAACTATTTTGTAGCATAGTAATTAACTATTAGTAAATTATATGTTCAGACAGACGCTTAAAGCTTCTCTTTGCGGAATTTATTTGGTATAATTTTGGTGTTTATGGAAAATGATGGAGAAGCGTCAAAATTTCAAGTGTAATTTACTTAAATACTTAAATAAAATTAACTGTATTGTAAAAACGTTAATGGGCAGAAACTATAAACGTTTCACACCTGGATTAAATGTTCGATTACATGAAACACTAACTAAAATGTTGACGTTAACCCCCATGAAACTGCACACCTATTAAAATATAACTGCTAACAAATCACCAACGATACCAGCCCACATATTGACGCCGTATCGCTGCTGGTGACTGCGGGTAAATGTGGCATACGGATTAACATTTGACCAGACACGGATATTGCGCGAATTTAATATGCTATCCCGTTGGAAGAACGACTCGTCCGTAAAGAGAATGTTCGTTGCAAAACTATGTACCACCTGTACTTGGTGCAGGAGCCACTCTGAAAAACGGCGTCGCCTCGTAAAATCGGTTGGCCCTTTGCTGTGCACCCTCTGCAAATGATATGGATGCAGCGTCTGTTCGTTCAATACCTGCGCGACAGTACGTTGACTGATGTTAAGCCTGTTGGTGACAGTACGCGTACGAACCGGTTTAATTGTTTTCAACAATTTGCAGCACCTGTTCTTCGGTACGTACCGTTCGTACATGGCGCTGACGCCCAGCATTCGGTCTCGTCACATCCATGTGGCCAGTCTCCCGCAAGGGAAGTCTCCCGCAACCGGCGGTGCAGTTTAGTAAACGTTGTGTGATGAGGCGGCTGCTTTCTATTCGGATATCGCTCTCTGTACAAGCGTTGTGCTTATCGTGTATTAGCCCCCACTTCACCACAAACAAGTTGCATTTTGGCGAGTTCGGGCCACGAATAGCATTCCATACCAACGCAGAGCACGGCCTCCGCCTCCACAATCACGAACACAACTAGCGTTTTCCAGCGCTGTTGGAAAACTGTGTTCAAACGTTACATGTACCGCATTCGACTCCACAGCACGGCATTCCGAGCGTACGAGGAGTGCCTCCCTCCACCTTTCCACCATACCAATGATCGCAGATTTGCCGACACATTTCGCCGGAGGGTAGTCTATTTTACCGACAAAGTCATAGGATTTTTACACATGCTCCCCGCCGGGTATCTAACCCGCTTCGCCTACGTTGGAGTAAAGAGGTGTGGGCGCCTTACCACCGCCACCCCTGTAGTATCAGTGCCTGATTAGTTGCATAACAACACAGGCGTTCGTGAACGCCACTCTAATCTACCCGCAGATACGTCGGCCATTGTTTTTGGGGAAACGGTTGGCCGGAGGGTGTTTTACCAAGGCGACATTTTTAATGTTTATCATATGTTCTTTCATAAACACGCATCAAACCACGAGACAACGTTGCGGGTGTGAAATGTCATACGATCGCAATCTCGCATACTCCATTTTCCTGCAAAGGGGGTTGATTCATACCAATATCATGTCGTCAGAAATAGGTCTTTGTATCCTCCAACACGTATCGTTATGCTTTTTGTGATACCTGCAGCTGTGTTCGATGGTTTCATTAAAATCGATTCTGCATATCCATTTTCATGTGGTAGTACGCCCTTAATATGCTTTTCCAGCCGAACTGTTATATAAAAATCTTACATTATTTTGTATAAGGAATCGCCCCACAAAGTTTGTCGGTCGAATTCAAACTCGTCCTGTATTGTTACTGTACATTCAGAGTAATCCGTCACTAAAATAGAATGTAAATTCGAGTATTTACAATCACAGTCAACAGAGTAGACAAAGAACTGGGTCCCTATAAGGCACGCTAAAAAAAAACCTAACGAAACAAGAGAATATGTGTTTTGTGTTTTCCTCGCACAGAACAATTAACGCAGTTGTACAGCACGCTTCAATGATTATACCCCATATTCTCGATACATTGACTGTTGAATGAGGCATCCCGGAAGTTTTCCCATGGCCAAGTATGTAATTTCGAAAGGATTACCAGCCACTTTATAGGTTGTCTTCTTCCATAAAATGTCATGTGTGAAAGGACATTATCCGTACGACTAGAAAGTAATTTAACAAAGGAAAATTACCGGGACATATTATGTCATTGTAACAACATTAGAGGATGTGGCGTTAAAAATATATCAAGTTTCCTCTTGTAACTTGCTACATTAGTTTTTGAAAAAGTCTAACTATATGGGGGTTTTTTCTGTAATGCTACTAACATAATGTAAGTGTGACATATAATTCCAAATTATCTCTGAACTCTGCTATGTAATTTGGACACTTATGTTGGGAAAATTAACTAAGCATATCACGTGCAGTTTCCAGCGCATTGAAGCAAAATTCTGGCAGTTTTATATAGATCGTTCGGGTTAAAATTAGCACTAAAATTTAACCTATGAAAAATTTCACTTGCTGTTACTGCATTAAATAGAACATAAACCGTAGTTGTCTTATTCCTTGTTTGGTTGGCAGCGAATTACTGAATATAATTTCGTGTATTTTCCTGTTTTAATACAACTGTAATGAAATATCAAAGGTGTCAATTTTCTTGTACCTTTCACGACAAACTCTTAGTTTACGGAAATTTATCAACTGTGTTGTAAGGTGGTGAAATCTGCAACCTGCCCTTACCTGAAGAGAGCTTAACCGTAAGGCCGTCTAAGGATAAGAATGACGTACTCGTGTATCGATCTTCTTGGATCTCTTCAGGTAAGTGCAGGTTGCAGATTTCACAATCTTACGACACACTTTACAGATTTTCATAAACTTAGAGGTTGGCGTAAAAGGTACAAGAAAATTGACACCTTTGATTACATACCGCCAAGAAACACAGTATATGCGGAAATATAATGAATTGAAATCTGCATATTCGTACTTTGTAGGATTACATTTTTTTTTCTAAATCGAACTGTGTAGGTTCCTGCCAACTGCACTGTTTATCTTACTCGCGCAAACTTTAAGTGGTGTGTCCATGCAGGTTGGACATTTCCCGTCGTTGGCAGTTCCGCGCGGAATGTTATAAATTGGATGAAAAAAGATTCTTAGCAGGTCATTTTTGATTACTCACTTTATCTCGAACTGCCTATACTCTGTGTGTGCTCTCCTGGTAGCACGGAGAACGCCCAAGCAATATTCTAGCTTTTATTATATCCTGTGCTGCATTTCTCTTAGAACAGTCATTATTTCACTTCTGATTATCAATTAGGTACATTAACTCATGTTTGAAACATATTTATTTTGAAATAACTCACTATAAAAATATAATATGGTAATGCCAGGTGAACGTGGATGCCAAGTAATCGGACCTGACTGGCAAATCGTCTTCCGGAAAATGTGTTGTCTATGAAAGCGCGTATCTTCTGATCTCAATGATACGTGCGGATTCGGAACCACAAATTCGCACACTATGTCTGTGATCTTGACCCGGTACGTGAATTGTTCCTTCGTCTGTGGAAAACGTTATTCTGGCGATGCTATGCATATATTGTAGGTATCCGTGCAAATATTTCTCTAATTAATTTTAGCACACTAATCACTAACATCCAGTTTTCTACATATTCTGCGATCATTGGCTCTGTCAGGCTTTATGAATCGCTATTGCCAATATATTAGTGCACATAGTTACTCGGAAATTTTTATTAACTTGTGAGGGGTAATTTAGTTGTGTCTTAGTAACTGATTTTGTCATATTGGGTTAAGCAGCTAAGCAGCAAAACGCGCTAACATAAAGAAAGTTAAGATGATACATTTAAAACTTAACAAACTAGTAAAAATGTAATAAAGTTGTTTATGCAACAATTGCTATTTCACAAACAACTGAATGAACAGAGGTAAAATGACTACTTATTCCATATGAAGCTAACAAAAAAATCTCCGAAATCATCGTATACTTTGTATTATCAGTTTTCCTGGCGAAATTTGTTGTACCTTCCAGCAGACTTTAGAGACGAGTGTTATTCGAGAAGTTTTACAAGCCACGATATTCTTTTATTGCATTTTTTTAACATAATCTTTTTCGAACATAAATTTTCTGCAATTATCGCTGGCAACAATTTCGATTATAAAACAAAACCGTAAACATATTAACATTTTACATCATTTCATAAACTTAGTGTAGATCTACTCAGAATAGCACTTTTTAAAGTTTTTCCACTGTGAAAACTTTTACTGATTCTATTTTGCATTCTATGATTTTGATCGACTGTTCAATAATCTGATTCAACAATCAATTTTTTCATAACACGGTGCAAAAATATGTGTATCGTGGATCCAAACCACGATAATTATGCAAAGATAACTCCTGATATGCTTAAAGTTCCGGGTTCGACTTCTCGTTTCCTCACATTTTCTGAAAATACAGTAAGAAATCGTCAAATTGCTCAGTTTAATACATGACGAATACGTTTGTTAATGTCGATGTATTGACTTAATGCACATTTACACTGCATATGTAATGTAAGCCCTTCGAATAACTACCTACTTACTATTCACATTAATAACGTAGGAAGTTGTATCCTATACGGAAAAATACCACACATTATTCTTTGCGTTCTCCACTTTATTACATGTGATTTAACACAATAATTGTTATAACCACACCTACATACGAACTGAGTATTCTTCCTGTTTCAGCAATACCTTACTTTGTGGCGCACGAGCAGAATTTACACGAGCATTCCAAGTGTAAATCGACATTATCCTTTAGAAAACTTCATCCATATACGCGCTGCGTTTATCGATATGCATTTTGACAGTGTACCTCTGAGTTTAGCTGTTCGCCAAGAAAACTGACTGAACTTTTTCTTCTCAGACAACCATAACCTTCTCTAAGCCAAGGCCTGACCTCATTGCCACCTTCGGGCGGCAATTATAATGTGAGCAGCTTAGCAAACCGGATCGAAAGACTCTCTCGCAGTACGCTCGTTGCTGTGTGGCGTGCACTGAGAGCAGTACGAGATACAAGGTTTTCGCGATTAATGGACCAGCTCATTTGTCATTGCCCGCAGCACAGCATGAACCTTGTAATAGGGGCTCAGAACCAGTTCTTACTACACGAGAATGTCGCCACCACCCACGTGTGTCCCAGACTTTGTGTTGCAGAGTTCACCATAACACTAAATCCAGAGATCGCGTAATGCATGACAAGGAAGCCGTTGAACGCAACTGACAGTTAAAAAAAGAAACAACTCAAAAAATTGCGTTTTTGAGTTTGGCTCTTCAATACATACACAGAAATGCACTGTACTCATCTGAAAAAAAAAAATAGTAACACATAAGTTCACATGTTTTAAGAGCATGGTAATTTATTTTGATTGCCAGTAAAGAGCTAGAAATTGTATTTCTTTTATACTAAAGTGTGATAATTTCAGCAACGGCAGACTATGAACATTTTAGACACCTTAAATAGTTGCCTCTGTACTTATGCTTCAAATTAACACCAACCAAGTACGTAAATTAACAGATTTTTAGGTGAAACGGAAATTTTTCTATATGCATTCTACTGAAAACTGGGAATTTTGAGTTGTTTCCTTTTTTAACCGGGCCATACATATACTCCTAA
The DNA here is from genome assembly GCA_003012365.1 of Medauroidea extradentata. Lineage (NCBI taxonomy): Eukaryota > Metazoa > Arthropoda > Insecta > Phasmatodea > Phasmatidae > Medauroidea > Medauroidea extradentata. Next base: position 212,396 of record PNEQ01057761.1, read on the forward strand.
TCGCGGTGGATGATAGTGAAAACCCTCTAACCTGCAACGGAAACACCTGCGGGTTACCCACCGGTAAGGTTAATTCTACTACAGGTTAGAAAGGAAATACGTTTTCTTATGGGAGAGCTTGGCACGAGGAAAATTTCTGCCACTAGTTTCGCTTCAATCGCTAGTGTACCAAATAAATACGAAACCGTTGTAAAATAAAAATAAAATAAACTTGTATGTGATAGAATTCATTTCATTTAATTTTAAAGTGAAAAGAATCCGGCTTCGTAATTTAAGTAATCAACTTAATGCAACTTAAAATTCAGGAAAGCTCTATAAGTTGTCAGTTTGGTGCACTACCGATACCATCGCTCAAGCGGAAGAAATTTTCCCTGTGACAAACTCATAACACTGATATTTATAACCTGTAGTAGAATTCACCTTACCACAGGGAACAGGGAGCCACCTTGCTTTAGGCAAGACCTAACCAACTTCTACGAAACCGCTTTGTGTACGGGTCCTCAGCAAGAGATACACCTCGAAGAGATACAATAGTCTGTGTCGTTGACACCTAAATAGAGGCTCATGTTACAATTCCATGCCGTTCTGCGTACGACTACTATCCCCACTTTAAACTGTGCGCAATATTACTATTGTGACATACGATAGTAGTGTAGTAATGGCGGTTCTATTGCAGGAGCCTAGGAGCGGGATCCGGGATCTTTTCAGTATTTGTCTCGTAATTATTTGTGTGTGGACTTCCCACCATCTTGGTTAATGTCCGTTGTCTTGATACCTATTACCCTCATTGGCTCCACCATCCTTCTTTTTTGTATTACTTATATAGTTGCCCTCTAGATAGGGCTGCCAGTAGTTACTGATCGTCTCTTAGATGGCGTTGATTACTAAGACTTCGGTACTGTGTCTTCCCACCAGGAGAGCTAGTAGCTATACCAATCGTCTTGGTTCCAGTGTCGTCTGCTAGATAGCATTAGTATTGTTTGTACTACTGGTTTAGTCCGTCTCCATTTCTAAGTATCAACATTAAGAGCGCTACCACACCTAACCTAACTTAACTTAACATGACCTGTCTTTCTAACAAGTTACATTTCTAGCCTTGTTTCTGTTCTTCCTTTAACCTAACACTTATTTTCCCTTGTATGTCTGTCTTGTATCATAGTACACTGCTAGGAATTCTTCTAGTATGTTGCATTACCATAAGACGTTGAATATGTTCCACTCGTGTAGGTCTTAGAATATTTTTTTTTCTG
>PNEQ01057762.1:0-46802 GCA_003012365.1 Medauroidea extradentata
ATATATATATATATATATATATATATATATATATATATATATATATATATATATATATTACATTTTAGTGCTATTGGCAATATAAATATTATTATCTATATGTAGAGACATGCAAAGTTCGAGTTATTTTCTGACAGCTGACGAGACTCCAAGTGACTATAGGCTCGTTCGACGTCTTCCGCTGGTCGATATTGTCGTGACTTGCCGCGGAGAACGCGGAGAATGCTTACACGCTAGAGAGGCCAATCTCTGTAAAGACGTAACACACGGAAATGACATCACATAAAATTTCATGGCCAATTGAATCGCAGATTATGCTCAGTTATGCATAGGAAAGTGAAGTTTAGTTTGCTATCAAATGATAATGCGAATTTTGCGTCTATCTACTTATAATGTAATTTAAAGTGCCTAAAAGTTTATTTCTTTCCATTAATTTTTATCTATATATTTTTTGGAAAAATTAGTTTTTGAAAATTTATTGAAAATCTAAAAACTAATTTTACGAAAAACTTGAGGCAATTAGCCCGACTCAAAGAGGTATTAAATTAAAAACCACGGGAACGAGGTTGCAGCAAGAGCTAGTAATAAATAAGTAAGTATATTTACATAACTCAATAAACTAGCAACTATCACAATTTTATGCGGCAATTAACCAGAACTAACTGATTTTTCAATGAACGTAAATTTCGAAAGAAGACTTAAAACGACTCAGATGAGGGTTAGATCTTGCTTTAATTTTTAACATTAAACATAAGCTTGCAGGGCTAAACGAATTTGGTACATATCTTCTTACACAATTAAACAGTAAGGTACGCGAAATGACATATTTTTTTTCATACACCTGATTTTTTCTTTGAAACGTAATGATAGCAGTGTATAACTTGCCTTTTTTGGTGCTTAGAGATCTTATCAAAATTCTCTTCGTCAACAATAAATATAAGTTAAAATCTAAAGTAAGCAAACTCATTTCAGCAAAAAAAAAAATTTAAATTGCTAGCCATAAAGCATTACTACAATAATTTCAATTATTTCATTGTTACTAAACCATTAGCATAACCTACAGTCTACCGTTATTGAATGAATAGTAATTCATCGTAATCCTCGTGTGATACAGTTCCGTCTAAAAGTTTATTTCCTGTCTTTGCACTTATATACCGAGCGAGGTGGCGCAATAGTTGCACGTTCCTTAGCATAGGTCATGGCCGACTCCTTTCCTAGTCTCTGTTCTTGAGTAGCTTTATGTGTAATCATCTGTAATCACATCGCTGTTGACGAGACGTTAAAACTAATAATAATAAATGCGAACTTACATTCTGTCCCATGTAAGCATTTGTCATACTCTTTCTTATTAATTGATTTTTGTGTTGTTTAGTACAATGAAAAATCCTAAGTAAACATAATTTTTGAAAGAATATTTCCTACCTTAGCTAAGGGTACATAATTATATGTCACTCGCTGAATAAAGCAAACTTTCAAGAGTAAGATATGCACGTTTTTGCGCATGTATCTATGCGCTGTTAGTCGTACAAATATATTGGTACCTAGGGCCTATTTGGTTTTCAGTGTATCGCACCATGCATCGTGAGCAAAAATTCCTTGGTACTTGCATCGAGTGAGTGAGTGAGTTTGGTCAGCCCTTAACACCGAGGTCTTGAGCTCCGGTGAGGTGTGATACGAGGTGAGTATGGAGCAATTCCGGAATGAAAGGGCGGGAGAAACGGGAGATCCCCGAGGAAACCCGCCGACCAATGGCATTGTCCAGCATGATTCTCACATGCTAAAATCCAGGGTCTGACCCCGTCGGGAATCGAACCCGGATTACAATTGTGGGAGGCGAATAGACTAACCATTCGACCACCGCGGCCCCTACTTACATCGCGTGAACATGATATGACTTAACCAATATTCATTAATAAAGGCACAAACAACATTTTTGCATAATCTGTTTGAAAATTTATTAGTGTCTATCAAACATCTACGCCATTGGATTTGCGTGAAAGATTGCTAATGTCTACTAACTAAACAGTTTGTAAGACTGTTTCCATTAAATTTAGTGCGTTTGTTGAATGTGTGTGTGTTGAATGTCATGTAAATATAATGTAAATAACACAATTCATATGCTACTAATAGGCTCTAAGTATGACTAGAACACAGTCATGGAAAATGTAGGTACAATAAAAACTTGCTTACGTGTTTTGTTGTATTTACACTCAATTATTGGAAGCATAGTGGACAAGTTGCATTCATTAGACATAATGCCAACGAAGGTTGTTAGTTCAAACATTTGTTGCGCATATTTGTTTACATTTTAAAATATGGCTAGTTACCTTTCAATTAAAATGTTGAGAACGTTCGTATTTATTTAAGTAATTATTCTCATACGCATTAGTATATTAAACTTTCATATCGATTTAAGAGGAAACCACTTATTTATCTTATGGCATTCTGGCGAGAGGGTCCTCTAATTTAAAGATACTTACTTGCCAATTATGCAATGTCCGCTTCACGTAATTGTTTCTATATTTTCTACCTTTGTTCTTTTTGTTTATTTTAGCATCTATATAGTCTTCTCAATATTTCTCTTAAGCTTTCAAGGATTTTTGTGAAACTATTTCCTGACCAATTCAGTTTCACTGCTCAGTCGTATATTCACTCATTTGCTACCTTATTTGTGCACAGACATTGTTTCATTCCTTCAAAAATTTCATTTAGGAGACACTGTACTGTTTCAGCATCAGAACGAAAAAAAATTTTCCTTGTAGACACATTCCTCTCACACATACAAATTGACAACAAACTAAAATTACATATATGCTGCTCAAGCCGGGAAGTATTTTTCTTATTTAATTATGTAATTACATTTTCCTTTGAATATCATAATTTAAATTTTGACCAGATTAGTTGTTATAATTTAGCAGCGTCTCTTACCATTACAGTTTTTCTGAGAACAAATTTTCTTTTATTATGTTCACGTGTAGAATTATTATCTGTTTTCTAACGCTAATATCGGAATTTATATTTACACATTATAGATAATAAATTGATTATTAACATATATTATTTAACATGTTTCTTAACAAAAAATAGGCTTTTAAGCTTAATTTTAATACTTCATCATGTACGAATTTTTAGTAAACAATGAATATACACAACTGAGCAGAAATCGAGTACACCCGAAAAAAAACGCAATTTTTTATTTCCATGTCACTGAAATTATAATCAGTTTCGTCTTCTTCGCTGAAAACTGTATTCATATCAAACTTTATGTGGCACAGTATTATTTATATCTTCATTCCATTATAACTTAAATTTTTCCTTAACACTTTTAAATATTTTCACATGAACAGTTTTTCTGACGGTCCTTAAGGTATGTAGTAAAGTACATGCGCTGTACATTAGAAAAACGCAAAATTTACGCTTTTTTTTTTTTGCGATTTACAGTGGTAGCTAAGTAATACACAAACGTTTCTTCTTACATGTGTAAAGTGTTAAAATATTATTTTATGTGCCATTCTTATTGTGTACGATTTATGTCAGCCGGATCCATGCGCGGTAAGAAACCCTAGAAAGATGCAGACTTTGCGCCCGCTGTTGTAATATTCGACGTCTGTTATTGGTCTGCAGGTAGCTACTTTGTGACAGATGTACAATACTCAATCATGTGTGTTGCAATTTACTACAGAGTTTCCGAGGGTATGTTGTCAAGGCAGATGTTTGCTACTAAGTACATCCCGATTTACTTAAAATTTTCCTGTAAATTCTCCGAATTTGTTGCCTTAATATCAAATTAACTTATTTAGTATACATGTGTTCACCTTACGTTTTCCTTCTTTGAAAGTTTTACAGATAAATTAACGTTATTTTCATGTGTTATCTCAAACGCGATGTCATTAGTTTTCCAGAGATACTCTGTAATAATATGACTTCATTAAATAGCATAACAGTTATATAAAAATAGAGAATATGTTGTTGTAGACCATGGTCAGTAAAATTTCGAACTAAAAATACGAAATTTATCAAGGACCACTGAGACATCAACACACTAACTTTATTATATTATCTTTAATAACTATGTTCAATACCAGGCGTGTGAACCTGATATTTCGCATCAGAAAGTTTATATCTCATATCACGTATCAAAATCAGTATAAAGTCCTGGACTCAGCTAGGGAGAGACAAGGGCAACGAGCTGGAAACTATTTTACGGGAGGGGGAATGGAAAGAACCCGTTATAGCGTCTGCAGTTCCTCGGTCTTTAGGAGAGAAGTTGGGGAGGGGTAAAGTACGAGCGTGTAATAAACATATGCAGCAGTCTCGAGAATGCTGTGTTAAATCACATCTAGAGGCGCGATGCTGGATTGCAAATTAAGGTGAGCTCGCTGGCAGACAAAAAGGAATCAGAACGACGATAAAGCGGAATGTGAAGAGGAGAAGAGGGGAAGGAACCAGATAAGAGGAGATGACGGAGAGGGAACGGCAAAAATAATTCACAGTGGCCATGAAACAGGTGCCTGGCAGAGTGACATACGGTGTGCCTGATAACAGCGCTGTAGTAGGCTGTGCAGGTATTCACACAATATGAGAGCAGGGAAGTGTGTGCACGACCGCACCGAGGAGCACTTCCGCATATGTGAACTGTACCGCGAGGGCAAACATGGAAGATAAATGTCCGCTCACCGGAAAGCAGGCACCGTGATTCAGGTAGCGCTCTGAACACCGGATGTAACGTCTAGTAAAGCATTCGTACGATGTGCATTGGAATGCTCTGACCTGAAGCTGGGAAAACGAAGAGAGAGTAAAAATTCGAATGCTTGCATACAAAAATAAAGAACTCGTACAACTGCTGTTTGACGTGTATATATAATAAATGCGTTACTGGAAAAGGCTACGCGTGATTAAATGGTTATTGGAAATCTAACTCATTTTAGTTACTATAAATTGTAAATTTGAATTATTTTTTTTCCTTATAAAACAATGGACAAAATAACAACTTAGTATTGTTAATACGTCATATCCTTGGACCCTTCAGTGTAGTGTTACTAACCTGGAAATCGCGCAATTATTCAGAAAATACTGTTTCAGATACAGCGATAAAGTGCCAAAAACAAAGTGCTAGTTCCGGTTATATGAGTTAATTAAGATGTGGTAACGTAATGTTTACACTGGAATGTCCATAATCATCTATGTGGCGGGATAAAATCAACATACATATATTCAGTATTGCCAACGCTCTAGGACATTTATCGCTGAACCCGAGGAGTATTATTAACGTGCTTTATGGACTAAAACTGTGGGCCCTAGATAATTTCCACGCGGGGATATTTTTACTACATAGGTTTTTTTACTCAGTAACTTATCTTAAAATGGTCGAATCATTATCGAGGGGAGATCTAAAACAACAAATATTCCTAAAAATCTCCCAAAACCACTACTGAAAAATAGAACAACTTTTATGATATTTAAATGATTGAATGAAGTACCGTTTAGTATACTAACATATACTTTGTGGAAAATTAAAAATTTATATGTATTGAAACTCATAACAAGCCTATTAAGTAAAGGATATTTTGAACTATCAAACATTTACGATTCAAAAACGATAACACTTTACAAGCAAATACTGGTATTAAGTTAAATAACTTTTTTTTAAACTCTCAATATTTTGTACGTTAAAATGAAATAAATATTCACAAAGAAGATAATTTTATCGATTTAAGTGACACTACACGAAAAGCAAGAGGAAAAATTAGGAAGTATAATTAAGTTTTAAATATAGTTTTCGAAACCCTAGTATGCAAGATGAAATAAAGCAAGTATCGTCTCACACATATTGAAAATAAGTAAATAAGGTTTTAATATTTTAAGCGAATCACAACACGTAATAATAGACGTATTTGTTTGTTATTTAATTTACAAATACAAGTATAGTATATGCTAAACTATGTTTTAATTCTATTTTATTTGCGATAAAACTAATAACAATTGTTTTTAAACTTTAAATATTACGATATCATATTTTGAATGAGATAAATTTAATGAACGAAATTTGCCAAATATAACGTAAAACCAGAAAGAGACAATTGTGGTACATTGTAGTGGAGTGGAGAGAATTTGGTTTAAAGGGTTTCTGAAGGTGATATGAAATGAGTATGAAGCAGCGGTTAGTTGCAAAGGCAGAAAAACTGGAGTACCATGGAAAAAATATTCTGGTGAACAGCGGCATTCACCAAATAAATGCAAATATGTGGACCGCATCTCGTGATGACAGGCGAAAAGTTTGACCAATACACTACTTGCTGCGGCCCCGGGAAATGGTATAGACTAAATCGTGTTTGCTTATGATGTAGTGTTTTCTTCTTTTCAAGTGTTTGTAAACATGTTTGGTTTTCCGAATGTCCGCACCTGGGAACTTCAGTGTATTGTAAATCTAGTCCCCAAAAAGATCTATAGACATCATTCGGAGAATACATAAACACCCATGGTTAGTAGTTTACATTCAGTCCTATTTGTTTAACTGATGACTTGACTAATGTCTCTGATGACCTTTTTTTTTTCCTTCACATACACACGTTACCAAAGAAGAAAATCGCCAGCACACACTGCAGCATTGCGAGTGATGTTAGCAGCACTTGGCACTGTGAGAGTAAATGTGACCAGAAACAGAACTTATAGAAATATCTCCGCTGTTCACAGATAGCGTTTTGTAGTAAGAAATATAGAGCGCTGTTAAAAAGTAACTCAAAGTTTCCATTGTAAAATTTAGCGCAACATTAAAAATATAAATTAAACAATATAAGTAATCCAAAACTTTTCACCACAGGTTACAAGGAAATCTGTCACTGGTCTTTCCATTACTGCTTGCAGAATTGTGAAACAAATGGCACCCAAACATGAATACTATATATTCACAGAGGGATTGCGCTCATCAAAAAGCTCAGTTACTAGGGTGTTTGAGAATGGTTCTGTGTTCTATATAAATCTGTGAAACTTAGCCCATGGCTATACAACTTATTGAACGCTTCAAATGTGAATCAAATTATTACGATTTTTACTCATTAAAATCTCCACTTCATTCATGCGAACCGAAAATTAACTAACCTGAGATTTTTGCTTTTCGTGCCGAGGTCTAGCGTAAACAGCACTACGCGATTACACAGAGAAAGAGGTTAGATGCAGTCAATCATAAGTTTGCATATTGTGAAACAAGTATGTAGTTGATACAACAAAATATTTGTTGACGGAACAAAATATAAAACGTGTCAAATATTTACTTTATTGTTATAACAGAATGCATAACTAAACGGACGCAACCCTCTTGTTGAGATAAACAAATCTGCCAGACAAACAAATATTCAGTTGATTCAAGCTTTACGCATTAATTTGACAATATCCTAACGTTTATACAGTTAACTGTGGAAAACCCTTTTATCTGTGTATAGTCATGAGTACGAAACTGTCAGTTCTCCTACCAAGTAGGCCACGCCCCATTCCTACGCAAAAAAAGTAAGTATTCTAAAAGTACTAAGACGTTATTTGGAATCTTCCTTTGCTTAATGTTGTTGGCCGCTAGCCAAAATTTCCGGTCTTTAGTGTTACATCGTTTTTGACAGCCGTGCGTTGGGAACAAGTTACCCCAAGTCTTTAATTTCTGCTTGTCTTGTAAATCACTTAGCCGCGCCCACCCTATGATTTTATGCGCCGCAGTCTTTGCTATCCCTCTTCTGTCACGTCCGATATCTTTATGGGCGTGAAGACAAGAAGGAAACTGGATCGGCGATGGTTCTGTACTAACCCACAGCATCATTCGATGGTTGTAAACTCAGTCGATTTAAAAGTGGCTTATGACTTACGGCCTCTGAACTTATTTCTGTATACAACTATGTGACGTATCATAAAGCATTTTTATATTACTCTACACATCCTCCTGTTATGTCAGTCACAGTCATTAAATAATAAATGATTGACTGTCGTATTATTATAACTCCAATATCGACCATTGTAAAGGCATCATACATAAATTATAGCGAGGATGGTTTTAAAAGTTATTTTAAAACAATTGTATATTTATTGCGTACGTGTATACTCAAACGAATTTAAATATTTGTCGAAATATAAGCCTACAGTAAAATAATTTTGTGGCTAAATGAAGAGGTCCGTGGATACTTATCTGGAATCAAATTCGGGAGAACGTCCAACTTATTATACAAGGAGGCCACAACGTGTCATTTAATTTTGTAATTCTCTATGGGGGTTCATAAAGAGTGGCGTTTAAAAGAGCAATTTCAATACCACTGCAGAACTGGAAGATGCTGTGAAACAATCTTTCACTCAAGTTACACCAGCAACACTTCGAAACATGTCGCGGAGAGCCTGTCGGAGTGCTATCCCTTGTCATGCGAATGACAGTACACAACTGATCCTTTGGACAAGTAATGGTTTATAAGTCAATAAAACTCCTCTCAAGAACTTTGTTCATTTTATGTATTCAAGGTTAGGGGTTTACGTTGTTATTGTACGGGGTAACGGGACTTTGTGGCCTCCCATGCATACGGACATCATCATTTCGGTTATCCATGGTTTCCTATATCATTTCAAACGAATACTGTGATGCTTTCTCTCCACACACCATGGTTGGTTACATCGTCCTGTGTTCGCGAGCAGCTGGGTTTGTCTTAAATGATTCATCACTGACGAGCCATCATGCCCTACCTACCGTCAAAAAACATCTTAACGCAGTCAGTGAGGCAACTACTAGGCCGAACAACAAGCAACAAGTTTGCCTTAATTACGAAGTTTGAGAAGGACTTCTTCATTATCTGAAATATTATCAACGAGGTTATCAGTTAATAACAGCTACCTAAGAAAGTTTTAGATTGACTTCACGACAGACGTACTGCAGGATATTGTGTTTCCTCGTAGGCACCTCCGTGGTTTAGTAAGTTGATTGAATTCTATGTTCCGTGGAGGATTTTCGTGGAGAAATTTAGAAGACTTGTACGCTGGTGAGGGTGAGATGATGTGTGTGTTGAACAGTAATGGAGTGCTAAGGCAAAGGAAACGGGAGTGCTCCGAAACAAATGCCAACGTCTCACACGTTTCTTGCACGCGGAAAGTGATAATGACCTCACCGGTAATTGAACCACTATCCTCCCTAATGAGAGTCTAATGTGTTACCGTTGTACCACATCGCTTTGTAAGAGTGTGGGAACGATTGTTGAGTTTCACGCTTCTAGTTTTCTTCACATTGGTAAAATATTTGCTCAAAACAATAGCAATAACTATTTTCTAGGATTGTTTTTTTCTGTGTTGACTTTAAAACTGCTGCGAATTTTGAAGGGGGTCTCCCCCTCAGCATTTAAAACACGTTGCAGCGAGTTACGGCTATTCTTTTTCTGACGAAACTATTTAACGGGCATTATATTTGTATATCTACGAAAAGAACACCCAGTTACAACTATTTTGCTATATTAAAAATTCGGCACACTTAATAGAAACATAATTTTCGGGCCCCTCAAAATTGCCAAAAATGGATTTTCCAGACTGCAGAATCTGAAAAAATAACAACCGGATTAAAATAACACAACTATAGAAACAAACGTTAGACTTTGAGCTATACTGCCCACAAATAATATATTGTGGTCACCTCTTAGGTCTCATATGAAAAAGGATAGTAGCAAATTACTGCACGCCAGTTGAGTGGCTTGTGCGGAGAGGCGATAATGCATTACACACGCCGGTCAACGGCAACTTTACCGCTCCTGCCTCACACACACACAAACGCAGCCTATCTGGAGAGGCCCTTTAAGAGCTGCGTTAGACAATTTTATTGTATTTTCAGTTTTTGAGCCATACCAGGTATTCAAATTGTATTATGAAAACTTTTTCTCAAACAAGCCATAATATATATTCATGGTAAACTGCTTGACATAAGTAATAATTGAAAACTTCATTAGTTTGTCATACAAAGTCATTGCAAGAGAATTCTTGAAAGTTAACCTATAATTCTCTTCCAATAATTCTGCATGAAAAATTAATGATAGATTCCATTAATATCTACGTCAAGCAGTTTACCATGAATATATCCTATGCTTTGTCGAAGATAAATTTTCAATAATGCAATTAGAAAATATCTCATGACTCATAGACGGAAAATACGATAAAATTGTCTAACACTCTCCCTTAATGAACGTTTCGCGAGTTACTCTATAAATAGAGACCGGAAAAATTCGCGGGTTCGCTGACCTGTATGTATGTACCCAAGCAAACAACAGTGGTTCATTAGCTGCTCGCTGACAGTGAAAGGGCCCACATTCAGTTACATTGATATTATTGCGGTTCATACACTCCAAGGCGGTGTCAAATAAGTCAACGGCCGCTTGTGAAAGTAGCACAAACTTACAGTTGCTGGAATTATAACTTGTGCCTGAAAGAAAACGCGAATTTTCCAGGTCCCTACCTATAAACCGTGCTCTCTGACTTCAGACGCAAACAAGTGCGGCTGTGTTCTGGAGCACACATTCCACAAGTGCGATCGGAGGCAGGGTTGAAGGGGGTAGGTGATGGATGCAGCGACTCGCGTGGAGGTGCAAGGGCGCCGCGACGCGACGGTGCAGGCCGTGGACGGCCGTCGTTCCGGTTCACGTATCCGCTGTGCTAACGCCTGGGTGCGCCAGTACGCGGCGGCGCGGAAACAACAACGGCCGGCGGCTGTGCGGTAAAGAGCCCTTCCCCCCGTCTGCTATTATTAACGTGGCGTGCCCGTGGCGAAAATGCCACCGGCGCATTCCCCGGCCTGTCGCACCAGTCCCCCTCATCCCTGCAACCGCCCCGTGCACATACATCTTGATGCTGTGGGATGTCATTACAGCAGTACTGTACATTGCACATTACTCCGCTATAGATCATTAGGGGTAAAGTGAGAACTAAAACTTTAACATTTGAAAAATATAACTAGCCGTTACTGCACATAATTCAACATTAACTCTAGTTGCCTCACTGCTTGTGAGGTTGGCAACGAAATTACGCAATGTAGTTCCCTGCATTTTCATATCTAATATAACAATACTGAAACGAAAGCAACCGAAATCGACAAATTGTATATTATGTAAGTAATAAACTATTTTTATCAAACTGTATCCTACTGACTGCATAATTTATCTTACACGTGCAAACATCAAGTGTCGTGTCCAGAGGGGTTAGATATTTCCCTCGTTAGTCGTTACGCGCTGAAAGATACTAATTGGCAGAAAATATAACTTCAGCAGGGCTTTTTTGTGTGCTCACTTTATTCCGAACCGCCTATAACCAATAAACAGTAGGAATAACTGTGAAAATTGTCAGAAACGTTTGAAAAGTTATCGTCAGTTCATCATATTACTGCGAACTGTACTGCATAAACTGTGCGTTTTTGGACCAATGTCCAAATAACACTTTCTGTTTCTCTAGGTGTGGATTGTTTCCCCAAAATATTGACACGTTATTTGTCAACATTCCATATACCGGAAAATCCCACTGCAGTTACTTTAGACCTTCGCCCTATGAAAATAAAAGGATAAAATTATATTGTGAACTATACAGATGTATTCATTATATAAAGTATTGAATAAAAATTAGATGGTAGCCTTTGTTTAAAAATGAAAAACACACGAACACAATTCTTGTTCAAAAGCAGTAGAATGTAATACCCCACTGTAAGGTGCGCGGCCAATCAAACCAGAGCTCTTCTGCCATTGGGTGCGTTTGGAGAATGGGTTCCTAATTTTCTTGGAAGTTTTCTGTTGTAGTCTGCTTAAAGATGTAAGCAGAAGTCAGCTTCCGAAATGTAACGGCAAGCTTGTCCAACGTCAACTACTGTTTTCCCGTGTGTCGTCATCTCTGTGTCATCCAGTTCTGTACCTTTGTCGTTGTTTTTGTTAACCTTCTTTGGTGTGTATGTAAACTTGTCCTCATCTCAGAAACTGTCTGTCGTTTCCTAGAATTTTCTGTTTGCTTTATTTTACTGTTCCTATGTTTTTTATTTCCTTCTATTGGCATAATTCCTCATTGGAGTTTTTACGTTTTCTTTAATTTATGCATACATTGACTTCAGCTAAACTCGGCTTGTTGCTTTAATGTTTTGTTCTTGTATAGTTTTTGGTTTATCTCGGACGACAAAGTACGTAACGGTCTAAATTGAGTCTTTAAAAGCCCTTTACATATTGACAAAATGAGGCTACACAGTGAAAAAAAATTAACATTCTATGGTATCTATATGCTAGTCGCACTATGTCCATTCCTTTTCAGGAATTAAAATTGTTATTCGAAAACTTGAATGGGATGTCACCCACGTGAAAAATAAACCTTCTTATTAAAAATTATAAGCAATAAAATATTTTAAAAATCTTCATTAAAGTAGAAATTACTTTTGGAATTACTCTATATTTATGTAACTATATTTCCAAATATACTCAAAATAGAAGAAAAAATTATTTTTGCCTCTTGAACAGCTTAAAGGGGGTAAATGTTCACAATTTTGGATTCGTTAATTTTACACCTTTCCATTTTAAAAAGTTTAGCTAAATATTTCGCACGTCACGGCATAAATATAAGCTTCCCACTATTTAACAAACTCTAAAAACCTTGACTTACTTAGTTGTTTCTTCATAATAACTACTTGTAGGTGATGGAGTAATTTTTCATGCAGTTGGTTATAGATAAATAACTTAGAACAGAAGCCAAGCAAAGCCAATTTAAGACAAAGTACGAGCCAATACGAGATGCTTCGTTCATGTCTAAAACATTATGTAGGTCTGTACTAACAAAACAATTTTCAATCCAAAGTTATGGAGACTTTTTATCCTAAATAATAATAATAATAATAATAATAATAATAATAATAATAATAATAAAGGCCAACGGGTGATTTAGAAAAATAATATAACGTCTGTCCGCTGAATTTTTTTCTCCCATCTCACAGAAATTCCAATATAAATAAGTCCGTAAATGCGTAGGCAAGAATCCATATTACCTTCCTACTTCTTTCTGCAAGGCCGGTAATAGCCACTTGGCAATGCTCCAAACTCTCTCTAGTTCAGCTTCCACGTTGTAGATCTGGCAGAGAGTGTGTAATACGTCTCCGAGCACCTGGTCGACGTCAGAAGTTTCTCGGCGGGTGACGGTTGGTCAGTCAGTCGTTAGAGCGTTATGTCCTCTAACCACAGCTCTTCTTGTACGATCAACAACATTCAGTCGACTTGTAGCATCGCGTAGTTAGAGGGAGAGAGAGTGAGTGAAATGTCGTTGACAGTGAGTTCAAACAAGGGACGAGTTTACAGGAATTTATCACCGCCTCCTTCGTAGCCGCCTTCCTTCCGAAGTAAATCTTATTATTATTACTTCCCGACGTTCAAGGACGCACCAACGATATTTTTTTTGGGGAAGTCACATGACGTCAAACATAGCGTTAAACTATACTCACTCGGTATACAAACAATTACATAGTAATACGTAATACTTATGAAAAATATTAGCTTGAAAAACGACGTATATGTATACGACTGCGACTACTACGTAATATATAATCCTTTTTAAGTGTTTCTATTCTCTTTTAAAGACTGTTGAGGAAATAAGTCCAATAAATGAGCTTAGCGACATGCAGCCCATTCAGAATATATTTCTCAAGTAAAATAAATACAACAGATTTGAAACACAGCCCAATTGCCTCTAAAGTGTTGATTGTATCTAAAGTCTCGATGAGTTAGAGGTAAGCTGAATCGACTTAAGCTGTTATAAAATTTGCGAAAAAAATATCTACTGTGCATAGTACAATGAAATTAATTTCACATAACTAAAAATAATGCGAATTGCATTGACAAAGCTTGGAATTTTAAGGGCTTTAAAATTACGAAAAATTAAAAGAATAAATAAAACATAAAAAATATTTTTAACAGTAGTGTGAATGAACGAAACGTTGATGATGAAATCAGGACACAAAATCAGCGAAAATACCATCACCATACGACAAATACGAGGCAAGTAAAATGTTTCGGCCTATGTTTATTCAGGATCAGTCGGACACGCGTGTTAAATTACGTTCCCGATATCCACAACCTAATTAAGTGGTTTATGTCGATAGCAATAGCCATGACGAGGGACGGTCAAAATGCCTTGGCATACACAAATGTCAGAGTGTGTGGTCGAGCAGGGAATTAAACTGCAGAATCAGGTCACGCAGTGGTGTTTAAATTACGGCACGCTAATGAAGATTAATGATTTTCTCCTGGAATCTACGCTTATTCCGTGTCAAGCCCCGCCCTTGATCAAAACGTAAAAGTAAATCGAACGTGGAATTAGGTAATTTTCAGAGACGAAACGTTCACATTGCGATGGCAGTCATCATAAACTTTTTGTTTTGTTTTCAAGCCCAGAATGTAAACTGATATTTAATGAATAATGCTATAGCCTACAAAATAACATTTTACTTATATATTTCGATGTTAATTTTTCACTCCAATTTGTGTTGTATTGGGCCGAATTTTAAGTTGCCAAACATTATTGTTTCGGTGGATGTCATAATTTTCTAGTATAATGGAGATCAGATGTGAAAAAAAGGAAACGGCAAAAAAACAACTTATGGAAATGAAACATTACATACTGGATGACCATATGTCTTAATTACAATGATTTAAATATTATATCACACAGCCACCAGAATGGCAGAACGGGGTTACGGCAGAATGCGGGAACCTAATTATTCAGATGTAGCACCCCCACGAGAACAGAGATACATGCGCCGATTCTGTTCGGAAGGGAGTAGTACATTCGTTGTAACCTCTCCTGAGGCAAGCCGGCCCATTGGTGTTGTAGCTGTGCATCCAAACTGTGCAATATCGATATTGTGTACATCATCACAAGGTCGTTGTTGCCGTTATTGCTGATACTCGAGCGAGGTGGAGTAATGATAAAACATCGTCCTTCGTAGTGGGAGGGCCCAAGTTCGCATCCTGGTCTGGTCTTGTTAATTTGCGTTTTACAGGATTTCCAGAAATTACTGGGATGGTTCTTTGTAAATGCCCTGGCCGATTTCTTCTGATATTTTGTCCTCATCCCAGTGTTCCCCTGACGAGTCCTTGAACACTGTCGGGAATAACTGAAACACTAAATACGTAGATAAATATACATTTTTATTCGGAATGTGTCAGGGATACTTACCCGGCATATAAGGACTTCAGTTTGACGCAGGCATTCCACAGCACGTACAAACATATTTATGAAACCATGAGAATGCTGTTTTGTTTGACTTTTTAGTACTTTCGTATCGTGGGCTTCGGCGTAGTTATAAAATGAACCAGTGAATCAGACAAACAGAAAAATGAGAATAACTGAAACTTGGAAAGGCCACATACCACAGCGCCCCGCCTTGCCGCGTTCAAAAACTCTGTGGCAACTAGCACGCCAGAAAACACAGTTAGAAGGGTATGAGCTAATAATTCCTCATTGTAATGGTTTCAAGGGTTTCAACTCCATGGCACTTGGCTGAGAAAATCTTCTCATGCCGCGAACGGAAGCAGTATTTAAATTTTGGGACAATGATTAGAGACCTAGAAATCTCACGAGTCCATTTGAGAAGTTTGATTCTGAACTCAGGTATATTTAGGTTACGTTCGTAATTACGTGGCATTTTATTGAACTCTACATTGGTAACACTGAATCAATAGCAAAACTGCATGAAAACACTAACGGAGTCCCACGCCACTCTCAGGAGCAGCAGCCTATGCACAAGTGGCTGAGGACAGAGAGCACGAAGTCTGTGGAGTCCAGCTGGAAGACTGTTGAACCCGTGAAATGTCCGTGTCTCTGGGCATAATACACAGCCTTGCTATGCTACGTTAAGAACGCGTGAATGCAAAAAAACCTTAAAATGACGGTTAGTCGTTTACGATATCCCGCAAACCGACGTGAATTAAACAAGTCCAGAGAGCGTTCGTTTTCCACGTTCATCTGCATCCCATACGTTGAATAAACGTGTCAGCTGGTCTTAAATCAATATCATATTTGTATTTATTTAAATGGTTTTAGGCTTGTAATTATTAATATATATTACATTTTTTAAAACTGTCTTACTTGAAATTCACATCCCACTGCAACGTGTTGTCCAAATCGTTATGTTCAGAGACATACACCATTAAAATTTTTTTCTGGCTTACTGTGACCAAATTTACGTACAGGTGATGTAGAATTCTGTCAGATTACATTTCTGGCTTACTTAAAGGATACGCCTATTTTTGAAACGGAAGATTTAAGATACCGCTCCTCTTTAACTTAAGTATCGCGAGTGGATTTCACGTTGGTGATATGTAGGCGGGATTATGAATAAATGAATGAAAACAATTTGCCTAATTTTGCCGATTTTTACAGTGGTGTATGAAGCAAAGGAGACGTGCCTTGAATGAATAACGAAGGTGGTCAATTTGCATTTTATTTTAAGTGTAGTTGAAGGGTAAAACCTCTTTTCATTCTGAAATATTTCGTTTCTTTAAGACGTTTTCCTTCGCGAACTCACATAAGGCGAAAACGTACAGCAATGACAAGCGAAATCGTCCTGGTAAACAATGAACTTTAGACGCAGTTTTTTTTTTTTTTTTGCGACAAGCCCTGCATTATATTTTATTTAAACTTAATTTTACTGGACTCTCTTGGCAACGACGTATACATGTTCATAAAACTTATGTTGTTCCCTAACTAAAACATCTTTGATAAATACTCGGAAATTGATCCGTGCACATGTTACGTATTCGTTAACGGGGAAAGGGAACTGCATTTGCTTAAACTTCTTATTTTAACTAGAATAAAATTTTAAGAACACGTTGATTTTTAAGTAGACCTCTTTGAAAAAAACCAACGCGACCAGAACCATCACAATAAATGACACAAATATGAATATTCATCATATAGAATCAGTATCCTCTTCGAACCAAAAATATTTTCACTCAGTCGCTCTTGTATATCAGCGGTCTCATACTCAAGACTGCGAGATGGAACGCGCATTCCTCTGAATGAAGCGAAAGGGGAACATTAATTTTAAAACACTGCGCTAATCGTTCTTTTCGTATAGCTATATCACAAACTTTCCCGCTGAGTTTGACACGAATCTAACATCGGGGTCTGAAATGTTTACTATGGGGTACAGACTTTCCACCAGTAAAAGTATACGGTTACCTCAAAGTCCCACCGAGCGAGGTGGTACAATGGTAACACGTTGGACTTGCATTCGGTAGGACCCGTGTTCGATCTCTGGCTCCAACCATCCTGATTCAGATTTCCCGAAATAGCTCCAGGTGAATGCTGGGATGGTTCCTTAACAAAGGCCTTGACCGACTCCGCTCTCAGCTCCTGTTATTGTAGTAAGTTGTGTGTCTCCTTGTCTAATGACCTCGCTGTCGTCGAGATGTAAAACCCACTTACATTACCTTACTTCAAAGTCCCACAGTTCCAGCGATATAACAGAAACATTGCGCGCCAATTTACTCTCTTGCGCATAGAAGGGATGGAGCACAACATGCACGCGTCAGTGTAGCCCTCATCACTTCCTATCTTTTGAGCCTCCGAGTCGCAAAACTACACTAGGCCGCAGTACCTGTAACAAACAAAAGTGTAAAGGAAAAGTAATTTTTTTAAAAAGAAACAATCAGAATTTTTAGATTTAAAATTCGGTATATTATTGTACTTGAATAAGGGTGCACAATAAAAATACCTATATGGCCACAGCAAAAGGTTTGTTTAGATATGAGGAACCATAACGTTGCCTAGCCGCAAATATTTTTTTAAGTAACAATAATGGTAACAAAAATTGTGGTATTGTTAGCATAATTTATTTGAAATCTTAGCGGTGAAGATAGTTGTAGTATTTTTAACACAAACTTTATGTTAAAAAATTATTATTTTTATACAAAGAAACTCATATTATTTTCAAAGAAAAGTATTTTAGAACAAATGTGACACAGAACACAAGTTTTCCGTATTTGCTCTGCAAAAAGGCAAGGTTTCTGTACCGCAAGCCAAATACCTTTGCGGTGAAGTTACTTTGCAGCGTATCATATTATTCAAACGAAATTCTGTTGTGGCAACAACATTGTTATTACTGTGTGATATTATTTCATTCGTGCGAACCACAAAGAAGTAAGCGCGTGTAAGCGCCGGGCATCACGCGGCTCGAAGGTATAGCCGGATACACAGTCAACAGTTAGTGTAAACGTATGTAGGCCTACATGCAAAACACCAAGTATGCATGGAATTATTCAATTCACATTACCTCGTAACGCGCGTATGTCAACTTGATTCTTCGTTTATGTATATACGCTAAGTGGTCTCTATGAGTCCACCAACGTATTGTTAACGATGTTTATCAAGTCCTGTTTATTTCTGCTGTAAATTATATACTTTGTACCTACCACCTAATGTTGCCATGTGTTCGACAATTATACATTTTCCTATAGCAAAAACCTTTTTTTACACACCTAGATTAAGTTGCCATCAGTAATCTCAAACATCTCGCTTAAGGCCATGCTCGAGCATTTCCACTGCTTTTATAATAGTTATTTTTTTAAAAATAATAATTGATAGCAGATATCGAAGAACAGTTGTACAGTTTCGTTAAAAAATATATTTACTACGTTAACTAAAATTTTCAAGACAAAATACACACTGGTTTCAGCTAACTATGCAATTAACAAAATTCCCATTAATGAACTAACTAGCCAAATCTGTAAAATTTTTTGTCTAGGAAAAATTAGACGACATCATAAAAACAATTTTCAACAAAACTGCAATATTTTTTCGATATTTCCTCTCATTTAAGACAAAAAATAACTGACGTTAAAGCAGTAGAAACAAATAATCATGGTCTCAAGGCCACGGTTGCTTATTTATGCTGTATTTGCGAGTTTAATCTCTGAAATCCTGAAAGAGACCAGATATCGTAAAACCGTCACATAAAAGAATTGGAAAATGTTTGTACTGTAGAGCCTAAGTTTTTCAAAACATAAGTTTATATAAGTTCGGCTGCTTATCGACTTAATGAAATTTTCTAAATGTCAATAATTAACCAAATAAAAAAAAAATAGAGGCTAAATAGTACAATTTCCAACATTTTAATGCAACGGTTTTGCAATATCTGCTGTCTTTTAGGATTCAAAAAATGAAACTTACTATAAGATAGTAAATAGGAACCCACTGCCTTAAGTACGTGGACACATAGGTGTTGGTGTCTACACAGAGGACGACACAACAGTGCGGAGTTGGCGGTACTGAAGAGAGCCGGCGCATGGATTCCACACACGTTAGATAGACGAGAACAACGTGGGGGCTTATACAGTTTCCAGACACGTAGCGCTCCCAACCCACGCCATCCCACTCAAGCTCTCGGGGGAGCTGACGTCTTGCCTGCTACCGTGTCTTCGCCGACGTCACTGGAGTCCTGGTACACCACACCTCCCCCCTACACCATTGCCTGACAACTCTACTATCCGACAAAGGGACGACTATTGCAATTCCACGGCCAGCATCTTCCGAACACGGACTATAGTAGAGGAGGGAGGAAGTCAGGTGGGCGACGGAAGTAACTGATGGTTTCACCTACCATTCCTAGGGCCTAGGCTAGTTGTGAAGTGAAACACGGTTCTTTTACTAGGCCATTGCGCATCTCCAATTTTAAACAATCCCCAATTAGTAAGGAAATTTTCGACTTATTATTTTGAGGAATCAAGTAATAAATGACAATAGTCCACATCGCGAAAATTCTCAAATAAGAACCTGCGTGTAAAAAATTTCTCGGAATCCTATCTACGCACTTCACGTTCACAGAAAGTGCAGCAAATGAATTTTCCTTTCCGTGTTTCTACAGTTAATATTTTTATATTTTGGGTAAAAATGAGCAAACGCGACGAAATATGTAAGTATATGTAAATTAGTGTAAATATCTTGATTAGAAATTAAGAAAGAAAACTTAGACCTATAGCTAGATATGTTGATTAAATTATTCTGTGGCAATATAAATATGTTGAGGATTTGAATGTCACGTACTCAAAACACAACAAACACGATCTTACTTGGAAGCGCGTTTACAGTAAGACCTACCCTTCCTCGCTTACGTAAACTTCTAAACTACAGCTGCTCTTCTGGCGTCAGTATTCTCCTCAAGAACCCCTGTACTGTACGATGTTGGAGAGAATTCACCCAAACTTTACCAGCCAACCTAGGAGAGTAAACCAATAGGGTAAACCGATCAAGACAGCTCCCAGGTCAGACAAGTAAAGAAAGGGCAAGACAGTACTAATGTGGATACCAAGTTGTTGACCCGTGCTCCTCACAAAGGTCAGAGAAAGAGCCGAACCTCCTCTCCTCAACACTTCACAGAAGAATTTAGAAAAAACTAGGTGTTTAGAGACCACAGCAAAAAAAGAAAAAGATATTAACATCCTTTGAATTTTAACTTTATAAGGTGAGTTAAGTCTAGTAAAGAAAATTGTAATAAAGGTTCTAAAAATATTTTATTTCAATACTCAGAAACAACAAAACAATAAAAATCTTAACGCGTTGAATATTTTGTATATATGTAGAAACCAGATATAACTGAAACAGCAAACATGGCTTAAGAATATCATAGTAAAGTCATTAAACTAGAGGATCCCCGATTATTGCATTAATGAAATTACATTTTTAATTTTATATTTTAACAAGGTTTCTTTTATGATTTTAAATTTTGCAGAAGGTGTAATCTAATCAGAACCAAAAGTTAGTTACACAGAAAAATAATAAACTTTGTACTAGTGCTGTGAGCACATCAAGTAGCTGGGACGAGAAGACAATAATAAATAGGCTGGACTTTCCTGGCTATACTGCATAGGGACACTTTTGCCACCGCCGATAGTTGTTCACGTCCCCATCTCGCCCAGGTCTACCAATGACGGTACAGCAAAGAGACGAGCACAAAATTTAGTCACTTGTACATAGGAAGATGTAGCCAAATCCCTCAAATTTTTGTCACTTGTACATAGGAAGATGAAGCCAAATCCCTCAAAATTTAGTAACTTGTACATAGGAAGATGTTGCCAAATCCCTCAAGGTGAAACCGCGTGGCGGGAAGCGCTATGTTAAGAATAAATAAAACAATAGTTTGAAACACGAACGACGTAAATACGTAATGCCACTAGGGAGAAAAAAATAATACATTGAAAGATTAAATTCAGTCTAGGTGGAAATTAAGTAGGATTACTACATATTAGAAATATAAAAAACTCGAAATAATTTGGCCAATGTTCACGCCATGGTGTGTAAGATTCAACAAGGTCATAGAAAAGAGAAGGTAGGTCGAGAGCACGGCCGTAGAAGAACAGGTCTGGACAATCGCCTGGAAACTTGACCCCTTGTTGTTTGACTGGGGTTCGCTAAGTTCACGATAATGCTGTACGTCTTTGGCGCTGCAACCAAGGCGGTCTGGTTCAAACTCCGCCCACTTCCCTCCCACTAAGAAAAACAATTGATCAAAACGTATATTTTAATAAATTTATGAAATTCTTCATACGCTCACAATTTAAAAGCTTGGCTCCAGCAATCTTTATTTACTTTATAATGTTAACAATGGAAAAAAAGTGGGCGGAGTTTGATCCCGACCACCCTGACTGCAGCGCCAAAGACACAGAAGATTCTCAGTAACTTGGTGAACTGCAGCCAAACAACATTGGGGGTCAAGCAAAATACACTGGTAGATAGGCGAGGGTCCAGACCTGTACTTCTACGACCGTGGTCGAGAAAAAGTCGTGCATAGAGGTTATAGGCCGGCATAGAGTCGTATCGGCTAGATGCTACCAAATAGTATTACATTAAAGTTAGTATTGAGACAGTACGGAACAGTACAATACAACTCAAAGTTTTAAAACACACGCGTGTTTTAATTTAAAAAAACATATTACGGTAGTTTTAAGTTAAATTTAAAAACTGATTGTTATATAGATTAATTTAAAGACAAACATAATCAGATCACGTTTAATCAAAGTTGGTGACAAGTATTAGACAACAATTGTTCCATGTCATATAGTACAGCATTATCTAACATGATTAACTACCTCGCATTTTCTTTATATAAAAAATAAGTAAATTACTGTTATTACAGTTTCACAGATGACAAACAAAAATAATTAGTGCTGGTGAAGGAGTAACGTTGCCAAAAAAATTTAGTTACCACTAAGAATAGACGAACTAGGCAAAGTAACACAAAGCAAAACAAAATGAGCATGTGCCAACGAATGAATGGCACACTCCTAATTAACCGTGTACAGTTACGTGCAATATATATATATATTACACAGAAAAGGTTACAATACCACCCCATAAATATCGTGATCTTCTTACGCACCGTGTTTAAATGTAAACTTAAAAATAACGGCATAATTTTCGTTTCTATTTTAGAAGATTCCTAGTATCTTTATTAGACAGAAAAAGGGGTATTAGAGCACAGTATAACAGAAAAAATAACATTAAGTGAGTATTTTTTGTTCCAAATGCGTAAAAAATATTATATTATGCTTCATTCATCAACGACATGTAAATGTCAGGCGAAGCCAATATTATAAAATGAAAGAGAGAAAAGTAAAGCAACACAGAAGTAGCATGGTATTTTTAATATAAATGTGGCGTGCTGTGTTTTTCCAAATCTGGCTGATTTGAAATACGTAATGGATAGAGCCACAATTTTGTCGCAAAAAGATTTCTGCACGATCTTGTATCAGTGCGCCTTACATGCACATCGGCAGTTCTGCTTCACGGTTATTGGCAGCGTGTCTTTAGTCAGATACGTCATTTGACTACACCAATCAGCATAAGGTTATTGTGACTTAATACTGCTGTGAGTTACCAGTGGATCCCCAAGACAAGCAAGAGTTAAAACATTCAATCACTGGCCATGAAGCAGAACTGCAGATGTGCACATTGGGAATTCAAACCAAATGGTGTAAAACTCTTTTGGCCTCAAAATCCGGGCTCTAGCAATGGATAGATACATGGAATATTTGCGTTTTTATTTGGGCACATTCTAGAATTCCAACAACTTTACATTTGTGTCACTTTCGCAGTTGGTCTTAGACTTATTTGACACCTCCTTGAAGTCTCTGAGCCAATAATGAAAATGTAAGCAATACAGACCTATATCACTTTAACAGCAAGCAGCTAATGAGCATCTGATGTCTCCTTCAGTTCACAAATATTCTTGTAGATTAGCCTACATGTCAGTAAACACGCGAATTTTTCCGGTCTCTAGTAACGGATATTACCAATAAATAGAGCCACGATTTTATGGCGAAAAGATTTTTGCAACATTTGGTTTCGATGCGTCATGTGCACACCTGCAGCTCTGCTACATCGTCTGTGGTTGGATGATTTTACCCTCACATGCCTTGGCAAATTACAGACGTACATACTCACAATAATCTTATTCTGATTGGTGCAGTCAAATGAGAAACGTGTCTGAACAAAGACACGCTGCCAATAACCTTGAAACAGAACTGCCGATGTGCACGAGAGACACTGAAACAAAGTGGGGCAAAAATCTTTTCGCGACAAAATCGTGGCCCTACCAATTAAATGACTCTTGGTATAACCCCACGAATCTCATTCCAATGTAAATAAGATCGCATTAACTTCAAAAGTGTGCGTACGTACATGCTTGGTTTTGATAACGAATCCAGATATATATCTAATTTTTCCAACGAATTTGATGATTTTATTGTGGCAATATCACACGTATTTGCAATAAATTGTACTTTAAAATCAAGAAATACATTTAAGTGGTAATTTAAAATAAATTTTTAACTATTTCATGTCATCGTGTTTATGTCATAAGTAGAACAACCAGGACGGGTTGAACTTGAAAAGTTTCTAAAGTAAAGGCGGTTTTAGAATATAGTTTTTTCCAAGTATTTAAGTAAACAGGTTGCTGTTTTCTGTTCAACTATTTATGAATAATATATTTGTTTGTATTATTTCAGTGTAAGAGATTAAATTAAATGAACGCGTCACGCTGACACAACATTTGCTGAAAACGACGAAAGAATTATTTTCTACGTTGGCTTTTTATGGTTTTGTATTAAGACATACAAATTCATGCGAAATTTAATCAACATTTTTAAGCATTTATTCATAAAGTACGCATACTTAAAGCCTCGCTTTCTAGTTTTGCAGTGGTTTCGAAGATATTTTTTTAGCGCAAAGATAAAGAAAATATCAAAAATTCATGCTTACATTTTTAACACTTTTATATCACCGGTTATGTATGAATTTCTCTGTTGCAGTACACCGAACGGATTTTTAGATTTTTGCCCCTGAAATATCACATATTTTGCTGTCAAAATAATCCAGAATGTAGCAAAATAATTTTTGTTAGCAAATAAAAAAACCTCTCTGCCAATATTTGAGTTATTTGCAGTTGTTTGAAATAAATTGAAGACCATGGCCTTAACAGCTGTTATCTGTTACCCTTATATATAGTTGCTACCAATTTTAGGAGCATTCAGTGTACTTGGGCAACCTGTATATATTTTGCCCAACGTGCATATATTAAGGCCAACGTGACTCGTAGTTCCACTTCGCCTGAAAGTTAACTGTTCGTTCTGGGTTTCATTTTCTCGTCTACAGCCAACACATCGACCCAGTCTTTCCAATTGCTTGATGGATATCGCAGATCTCATTAATCTTGCCAGATCCCGCGGTGGTTTTTTTATCCCGCTGTTTTTACTGGTATCAGATTCCCTACTCCTTTCTCGGCTTCGTTGCTCTTTTAAGTTCGCATATCGATACGTCTGGCCTCATTTTCATGCTTCATGGTAAAACTAATCTAAGAAAATTTAGCTCTCTAAACTTTCGATATATTCTATGCAGCTAACGACTGTTGAACATTATGAAGAAAAGAGCCCGGAGGGAAGCGGGTTTGTTCAGTACACGTATCTTTTAAACTAGAATTAACTTTAGCTTAAAATGAATTTTACGTTAATTGCTACGGGGGTGTTCATACCTAAAATCGTTTGGAACAAATATATTACAGTTTCTGCCACCTCAACTTTGTAGGTAGTATTAACGGATACATGTATACAAGTTTATTTTTAAAACGCTTTAATTAGCATTACCTGTATTTACGCACGCGTGTATGTATATATGTACGTATGTATGCAAGCATTTATGTAATGGAATCATTCAATTTAATTTTACCCCTCTTCTATAGACGTTCGAACGATTTGAAATTGCGCACACGTTTTAGCAATCAATTACAATACCATACTTTTATATCTAAGACCTGGTATTCTCACTATTTATGAAAAAAAAAAATACTATCTTGCAGGGACAGAAAAAAAAATTGTTTTAAAATACAAATCTTGAAAAAAAAAAATCAAAAAACTTATATATCATCAATTTTGTTTTAAATCTAAAACGTAAAATATATTAAATTTAATGACCAAAAAAATTTTGTAGCAGTATGAACTAAAGAGTCGAACATAATTTCAGGTAATTATAATGATTTTGTTCAGGAGTGATAGGATGTCCTACAATGTTGTATAACATAATTTTTTTTAATACGCTTAAAATAAGAATAACATTGACAAAAAATAATTTTAATGTAAAAAATCGTGTGTCGTTCTCTAATTACCTTTCATAATGGCGCTACGCTTACGCATAGCTAGCGAGGAAAATTGTAAGATAACTGAAATCAAATACTTTATTTATTTATTTTTTAGAAATAAGTGATTTTTTTGGTCAATGACTTTTCTTAGTTTGATCTCATTAAAAATTTTAGTTATTTGGGATTTCGGAACATCCTTAGCTGTTA
Organism: Medauroidea extradentata; assembly: GCA_003012365.1. Lineage (NCBI taxonomy): Eukaryota > Metazoa > Arthropoda > Insecta > Phasmatodea > Phasmatidae > Medauroidea > Medauroidea extradentata. The sequence goes on from PNEQ01057762.1 coordinate 25,850, forward strand.
CACAAAATATTAGTATTTAAAGATTATTTTCAAGTGTTAGTACATGTTGCTAGAAAATAGTTTTTTTTTTTAACTATCATTTAATTTTTCTCCAACTAGGCGATACAAAAGGGTCTAATAAATGCTACATTTATTGGACTCGGCATGGATGATTTAATAAAGAATGTACCGCAAAGAATGAATGCTGAAATAAATAAAATTTAAGGACTTTTTCGGTAATAGTACTCGAAATATGTTATACAGTATGGTTTCACGAAATAATACGTTTTAGTAACACCTGTACTCCGGTCTTCATGTAACAGAACTTAAATTTTTTATCATGTCTCCTTTTACGAATGTAATTATGGCATTCCGCTTGTTGCGTTTTCTACAAGTATTGCTTAATTTATGTACGATTAACATTGTACGAGAAAGAAATGCTACTTAATTGCAGCTTGCTAAACTTAGAGGATTGTTTTATTTTAACTAAACTCGGCGAAGTGTTTAGTTTCAATTCTCAGACATATTTCATTGATCACAGAAACTGGATAGAAAAGTCTGGGATTGAATTAATACTGTTTCACGTAGGTATTTCGTTTTAATTTATTAACCACATTTCTTGGGAACATAAGTCGTTCTGTTTTGTATTTTATATATATATATATATATATATATATATATATATATATATATATATATATAGAGAGAGAGAGAGAGAGAGAGACACTGTCAGACTGAATGAATGGCTTATCAAAATGCAACCCAAACCACTGAACCTAGAATCGTGAAATATTTTGTGTTGGTTTCCCTCAGGTAGTAGGCGAGCTCTGAGAAGGGATTCTTCGAAATTCGACCCCTAAGAGGATGAAAATGGGTGAAATGGATTCCCGAGGACCTATGGTCGTTATTTTTACATTAATAGGATACACATAAAAATGCATATTAATCAATTTATGGATTTTTTGAAATTCAACATTTAAGGGGGTGAAAGTACCTCAAATGTGTTTCCGAATAATTATCGATATCTATCGAATCCTTCGGGATAGAGGGTTTTCACTTAAAAATGTTGCTTACGTAAATATCCAAAAAGCAATTTTCAGATTTCTTGAAATTCGATCCCAAAGCAGTAAAAAGGGGAGAATATATTATTTATTAATCGTCTATATCACTGAAACACAATTGGCTATCATCGCGATTTTTACTTCAGTTGGTTACGTATACAAATTAATATGACATGACTCCAAGACGTTTCGAAATTATTTAATAATGAGGGTGAAAATACGTGAAAAATGTTCTCGATTATTCATCCGTATCTGTCGAACCAATCGAGAAATAGAAGTGCTCTTTGCTTTAGATTACTAATTACATAAATATCCAAAATACCATTGAAACATGTTTTCCGAATTCAGCCATACCTAAAGAGATAGAAAAAGGTAATATATGACTTAGATTCACAATCGACATATATCGAACCACATTTATGTTTATATATAAACTTGATTTTTGTTTAAGAACTATGCTTGCTCAAATACATTAACTTCAATGTGAGGAATTATCTAAATTCCTCACATAAAGAGGTGAAAAGTGGTGAAATATGTTTTTAATAAATCGTTGATAAATCTTAAACCCAACGGGATATTGTCGTGTTTTTACGTCCAAGGGACACAAGTTACGAAGATAAAATGTATTTCGAAATTCAGTCCCTTAGGAGGTGAAAAGACCTGGATTATGTGTTAGATAAATCTTCGATATATATATTAAACCAACGAGATAATTTTTTTTTTGTTTCAGGATGATGATTACGTAAATGACCGTATAAAGATTTTAAGGCTTTTCAAAATTCGAACTCTCAGTACTGTACAGGAGTGAATTGTGATTTTTAATGAATGTTCGATTTTGCTTCGACTGAAAAGGCTATCGTCGTGATTTTCAGTTCAATTGGGTACTTGTAAAATGTTTATGTTGCGAAATTACTATTTATCGAAATTCGATACCTAAAGGAGTGCAAAGATATAAAAGCGGTTTTCTACTAGCCGATGTTACTTATCTAACCAGTAGTGATATTGTACGCTGATCCTTACATAAGTACCTAAGAAAGTAATGCAAGTTTTTTATTTTATAAGGTAACTTAATTACTAAGAAAACTTAGCTTGTAAACTTTTAAGGCAGACGATCCGAAAAGCAAGTACTACAAGCGAGAAATAAATTATCCAGGATTTTTCTTTACAGTTCTATCGAGGCGTGTTATTGTACAACCTCTATGAGCAGAGGAAATTAATATTTTATTTTTAAAATTAGTTTTCGTAAATAATTTCAACGTTATCTGGCGCAGCTGTTTGTAGCTCTGATCTATTGGTCTTGAGATTTGGGCTCATTTTCCTTCAAAGGCTATGCAAACGTGCATTTCTGACACTCAAGAACTGCAAGGCAGATGGGATTATTGCAATTTGGATGTAGTAAAAAAATGGTTATGCAGTCCACTATCTATTGTAGTTTCACGACAACATCAGCCCATGTATACCATATCACTAACCTCAAGGTTGGGGACCAAATACGTTTATATTTCTGCGGACATTGTCCCGCCAAAACTTCCTAATGGTACTTAACTTCAAGTGAAAGTTTTGAAAACAAATTTGTTATTGAGGGCACCATCACCAATGTTTGCGCTCGAAGGAAATTAGCTTTCACGTCACGTTAACAACATATTTCTTTTAATTACCCTCTTGCACTTGATTAAATTACCCCACAGCGTCAACTTTGCTGTGACTATAAATAAGGCCCAGACGTAGTCGCTGTTAGTGACAGGGACAAACTTAAATCTGCTTTTCGTGTGGACAACAGCTGCAGGGTAAGCTCGTCTAGCAGTTTCATAATTCTAACATTTTATGTCTGAACTACCTATATGGTGTACGAAGCAAAGATAATATTAAAGAACTAGACTGTTACGCTTCTCTATTGTTACATAATCAAATTGAACGCTGACCTGTTGTAGGCAAAGATGGGGAATTGTGCACTTTAGCATTCGCGGGAGTAATGACTTTTTTCAACAAAAAGATATTGGTATAGGGCAACGTATGTTAGGGGCTGCAATATGGCGCCGCTCAATTTGGTAACGCGTTGAGATTGACCGTCAGTATTGATCTTGCAGCTCTTGGTACAAAGAGGTTTTTCAGTACCAAGGCAAATATTATCTGCTATGAGTAACATACACGGGCAAAGTCGCCGGCGCACTGCTAGTCTCTACATGTATCCCATGTGACAAATTAAAATAAAATACATGAAATAGTTTTGATTCAATCCATCTTGTTTGTTCCATTTTGAATGATCATTAATAAGCAATTTTTAGCTTTTCACGAGATTTTCAAAGACAGGGGTTCAGTCACGAATGTGCGAGATTTCCGGTGTAGTTATACAATACGTGCCTGTTTCGTATAATTCTTTAACATCTCGAGTTATAATGCATGTGTTTGAACAATATGATGATCCATTTCGTTTTCAGCAAATACGCAACTGTATTCTTGGAAATTGTTAAGGTTGTGCGGCCATACGGCTTTCCCTTAGTTAGTGATATATAACACTTTCATGAAATACCAAATCACGTTTACGAGCATAGGTGAGTAGAAAATAATAATTCGGTTTATCCAACTTTCATTATGAACTGGAAGAATTAATATATTTCCCAACGTGTCTTTGTTCAGATAGCTACACACTACTCAGACACTGTTATCCATTTTAAAACATTTTTTAGTTTTATGTAAAATATAGACGCATTTAACATTCAGCTATAAAGACATGCACTGTTGTTAGTAATCGGTTATAAAAATCAGTTCCGATTAATTTTTTGAACACAAGCCAAAGGTTTATAATAAATATTAAACTGAGTGACAGACACCTAAACAAACACATTAAATAAATTGTAACGTTACCTACGGATTTAATTCGAAAAGATTCGCTTTTCGCAGTTTAAACATGCGTCGCGTAGAACGCGTCAAATATGACGAATGATGTGAGAAAATGTGAGTATTAATATATTTTATCAACATACACGTGAAGTGGATAAAATTAATCCTTAAAACATAACTAAAATTGGCATGTAGCTACATTAAGCCAGAGCAAATTCTTAATGAAACAGCAAAATAGAATTAAATACTGCAAATATACCTGTTCATGATATGTTATACACAATATAAGGGAATACCGGTAGTAAATATTTACCAAAATCAACAAGCTTGAGGGCTCCAGCCGGAGCCTAGATTCAGTAGATGATCTACATATAACTACAAATTATTTTGGAACATACAAATGTAAACAGGAAGTGATATCAGTTAACTTTCGCAGCCTCTAATTAATTTGTCGTGATAATGTGACAACGTTGTCTAGTACATAATTACCAACACGCCGAACTAATGGAGAATCCAATATTAGTGGACAGTCCTTTATCATTAGCAGGGTCATTAGATTCAGCTAGTTTAGCGACATCGTTTTCCGTAGCTGAGCATGTTACTTCATCAACGCAACGTCATCTATAGGCTGTCCATTTTAAACCGAGCACTCTTTAACACTTTTAATAATAAAAATTTGTAATTTTATTTAAGGCCAAATATATAAAGTTTTGAGAGTGGTGAAACATTTACACTGGGTTTTAGTTTCATGGAAGTTTTTACATTAAAAATAGTAAAGATGGACGTAAAATTGCTGAAAGAAAAATTTAAACAGTGCTCACTTTATCGTGAATAGCCTATACTTTAGTTGGACAGTCATGAAGTCCTTGGATTGTGGTGAAATCTCGTTCACACCTGAGTAAACTACCTGTTCTGCTGTGTTGATGACCTCTTTAACCATGCGGAATACTTCTTGGTGAATGTACGTACATTGCCGGGAATCGTAGTTAGTTCTGTAGTCGGTAGCTATATGTCCAGACTTGAAGTTATACACGGGGTATAAGGCAACTTTCTCTTCCTATTTATAGAATAAAATCTATCTTTGTGAGACAACCACTCTGAGAGTTAGGCTCAGCACACGTCCCATGTAGCAAAATACAGTTGGCCAACTGTTGTTTTATTGAAGGCACTGCAACAGTGATTACACATTTAGCCCATTCATGGCTAGCTGCCGTCAACAAGAAATCCGGTGTACTGTTCGAGGCATGTTGATGGGACGTCGATAGCTGCGAGATTAATGCCTGAGCGTAGGTATGACACATATTGTCTGCAGATGGCACGCCAGCTAATGAGAATCCATTTATGTTCAGCAGAGAGTATTTTCTACTGGTGGATCAGTTGTGGCTATAGTATGGTTGGTAGATGTTACCGCACCAGGCCCAGCAGTGGTGATGTGTGCATTCCTACTTATGGGTATCTGATTAACAGCTTGTACCCTACGGAATGTAACTGGCAAGCGGTTTGTATTTTGATTCATGGGATGCATAAACTAGAACTGCGAACTGGTTGATATTTATTACAGTTAAAAAAAAAATTTAAAAATATGCACTTTTGTAGGAATTAGAATGAAGAAGTTGAAAGAAATCTTTAAGTAAAAAATGTTGTTCAACAGCGATAGGATGTCCCACAACTCAATATAACTAAATTTTTTAATAAGCTTAAAATGAGGAAAAAAATCACTGACCAAAAATTTTACTTTAATGTAAAATAAAGTACGGGGTGCTTTGACATCAGTGGTCTCAAATGTTTTATCGCTAACTATTCGTTAAGGTGGACTCATTATGAAAAATAAATACAGGAAATTTACTTTATCAGTATTTAAGTTTATTTAAATAATTAAGTTATTCTGATTTTTCAGACCCTATTGCAGTTGAACAAAACCTTTATATCTGTAGGTTATTTTCAACTTTTCAGTAAATATTGCCACAAAAGCATGTTTTGCTAGTTTTTTAAATACATAATTTTGTTGTACTTCTATTTTTTAATCATAAAACAAAATCGAAGTGATAACTCAATAATGATGTATTTCAAGATGGTTTGTTTAAAGGTTTGAATTTGAAAAAAAAAATCGCTCACGCCTAGATGGAATTTTCCCATAATGAGCAAGCAATAAGTGTTCAAAATTTCAAATTGTTCAGATGTGTTGTAAATGAAGAAAACTGAATTAAAAGATTCCATTGCATTCATACCTACTTACATACATTTAAGACGATATATTGAATGTGTGTATAAAAAATTAAAAAAACTAAATATTGATTTATCGCAAAACTATTTTGTTTAAATAATATGATTTTTAAAAAAATTTTTTTTTTTTTTGTTGTTGTTTTTGCGGGAGAATACCAGGTTATAGCTATGACTTTTACGTATGGAAATCAATTGGTGTGCCAAATTTTAGATAATACCGTCGTCTGTAAGTGTGTGAAATTGAACTGACTAAATCCATTACGATCATACACATATAAAGGTGAAGCTATTAAAAGCGTCTTAAAAAAGAAGAAATGAATATTGTTATTTTCGGTTATCATTTATATTTTCACCCAAGATTCAAATCATGAGTAATTCTCATTTAGGAACGCAATGAAATGATCTTCTAAGGTTTTATATTGTCTACATTTTATAACATTTTTAAACTTTGTAAAATATTATTCAGTGGTGTTAACAAAGTTTCCAGCTTACAGTAACGGCAACATCAGAACAACTTTGTTGCTTCGATTTCTTAGCTGAGATTCACATTTTATTTGGTAGACGGTCCCACTTCCTCGGTTCGTTCACAAGAGTACTGAGTTCGGGCAGACGAAGCGCTCAGCAAGAGAGTAGAAGCGGCGGTTGGAAGCATCTTCGTCAGCACTGAGAACCCTGTTGAGACACAAGTGACTACAGGGAACGGAAATATACTGGAGGAAGTTAGTTACAGCAATTATTTCTGAATCAGGGTGTATGCGAAAGACGAAAACGCAATTGGTGTAGAATGTAAAAATTTGTTTGAACTGTACGTTGAAATGTTTGGATAAAGTATAGTTTTATCACGCATTTACTTCGGGAAACTGTATAATGATTGACTTGCTAACAGGTGTCATGGCCGCCATGTTTCTGCAATAGTAACTAGTATAATAACTTGGGTTTGTGCTCAGTAAACATTTATTTGTAAATATCAATAGAAGATTTCGATAAATTTAGTGGTACCAGCACTTTGATACAGAAGAAATGTATGTGCACGGACAGATATTACAAGTAGCAGCGGTAAAATACTCGCCTCGCATTCGAGAGGACCGTGGTTTCTACTCCAACTTATCCTGATTTCGGTTTTACAGGGTTTTCAGAAATCACTCCAGGCGATTGTTCCTTAAAAAATATTTGTCTTCGTTTAATAAATTAAGGATGTGGCGAATAACCGGTAATGATTCTTTATATAAACATTACATTTTACTATAAGGTGCGTATTATTGGACGAAATCGGTTCTGGGAATTTTTTAACGAATATTATTTTATGAGAGAGAGTAGTTATCTTAAAATTTAAATTAGCTTCATTATTTCACAGTTACTCTTTAATTTTTCGAATACAATGTGCATATTGAAAAGCAATGTAATTAGCTACGTGCACACTAAAATATTTTCAGTCAAATCTTGACAACGTTTAAATAAGGAAGGAATTAAGAAAAATTCAAAATAATAAGTGACACGGGCTCTGTAGCAGGTCCTTACTGACTCCTACACCGTAAACAAACTTTCTAAAATGTTCAGGAAGCAATTATTCTAAACGTAGTATGCGACAGTTACCATACTTCCGCATTGTAATAATGCAAAATCTTACAATTTTTGCAATAAATGTCTCGTAATTGTAGTATACATATCAGTGTTTTCTTTTAAGTTTTTTTGTGCTACCATGGATATCTGGGAAACAATTTTACCATACCTACTTTCTTAGCGCTCCTATACGCACGTGTGGCGAATTTACAAACTATTATTTAGAGTGTATCCCCTTCCCCCGTGTACGTCTACCAAGGCCTTGTGCTGTTTGTGGACACGTGAAAGAAAACAAATAAAAGAAAATAACTAGTCTCAAAGCACGATTTATTACGTGCTTGTATTTAGTCAGAAGAATATCTATAGTTGATAGGTACTTAGCCATATATTTTCGCTGTTCACTATCGCATAAAATACAGCACAAACACATATTCGGTGGCAAATTCTCGAGAATTTAGTGGAACAATTTCTGTACTCGTGACATCGTGATGAACACTGTTTATGGCAACACGTTATTTTCGCCGGCAAGAAATAAGCGTCTTTCAGAAAGGAGATTCTCTAAAGTTTTATTTGCCTGATTAAATTGTGGCAATAGTGAGAAGCTGGAGTGGGTAATGGAGGTGGATTTTTTTAAATCGATTAACAACGTGTGGGTTATCCAAATGAGAATTTATATCCTCCGATAATCTTGTCAAACTATTTCGTATATTTATTCTTTACACGTTTTTTTCTTGTTTGAAAACATCGTCAATTTGTTGTGTTGCTTGTTTTGGTTCTTGTAGTTGGTAATATTGTGTTACGTTTCACTTATGTTAATGCTAAATCTGTTACAAATTGGAAAGAAATTTTTTTTATGGGAGAGTTTGGCACAGGAAAAAATTCTGCCGCTAGATGCGCTGTTATTGCTAACGTACCTAGTGAAATACGAAACCATACTAAAATTAATATTTACTTGGCTTGGCAAAGAGAGATCATTTAATTTAATTTTAAAGCGAGAAACAAACCAATTATCATATTAACGTAAATTTATTTTCAAAAAGCTCTGTTATTAGTATGTATAACCTGAACCGATATCAGCGTAATAAGCAGCAGAAATTACCCCTATGCCGAACTTTTAATATAGATATTCTTAGCTTGAAGGAGAATTAACCTTACATGTGCTTCGGAGGCGAAAGAACAGCATGGCAGCATCGTTCTGTCTTGGAACCTAGCCGCACCGTGGATTTCCAGCTCGTGGCATACCAATGTTAAAGTAGCAGAGGTTCATAACTTGGGATCAAATAGCTGGCTCGGAGGAACCTCGGACGTGACGACGGCCCTACACTACGAGGGCGTCTCAAGGGTTAGTGGCTCCTAGAGAGGCGTTGGGAACGCTACACCCACCAAGCTCAGGTCAACAAGCTGCTCGCGTGTTCATCAAATATCCATGCTGGGGAACTCACCTCCACTCGAAAATAAAAGGTGGCTTCTCGTTCGTTCGCTGCCCGCAGCGTCAATAAAACGAGCGGTCTGTTCGAAAACAGGTCGCAATCGCGAGTAACGCTCTTTTTTATATTCTCCTCTTCCTCCTGTTTCGTCATTCCCTCCTTTTTTCCCTCTTCTCTCGACTCGAGTATTCCTGCCTCCTGAGGTGTAGGTACAAGTCACGCATTTGTAGAGCAAGAGGGGTTTAATATTCAAATAGCAGAACGCAAGTACGTTTTTCTAATGTAGCAAATATTACGAACATTTGTAAATTGGTAATGCAATAACCTGAATAGTCTAGTTCCTGAACTACTCATATAGCAGAAGCAATTACACGTGTGTTCAGTAAAAATTTAATTCAAAGTGTCACAATTATTGTTATTTTTAATATTTTTACAGTATCAGAACAAATGCCTGATATTTATTAATAATAAATCAAAATTCGTTCTAGTAGAAAATACAAAATTAAATTAATTTTCTTATGAAGTACATATTAATACTGTTTATTAAAATAATAGAAAATTTGGAAAAAAAATAAAATAAAATAATTCCGAGAAACGTTAAAAAATTCCTTTAAAAAATATTGTTTCGTTCAACTATACCGAGAAATAATCACGACAGATCACTGTTCAGTTTAGGCTACTTGATATAACTTAACAGTCTTTGGTAAGCATCCAACGAACGATGTTCTTATGCTCTAGTACTTAATATAGGGGAATGTGTATGTGATTCATACACCGCTAATAAGGGCGTATAGTTTATTGTTAGTTCACGGTGCCTGTCAGAAACTAATTTTACTGAAAGAATTAGTAAATCTGGATGAGCAAAAACCGAGACTTCTAGACTCAGAAAAAAATTGACAAAACTTGTGTATAACCTTAGATCCTTACTTGCACATATCAATTACATTAATCGCCAGTAAATGAGACTGCTCCAAATTACTTATCATCGATTTACAGATTCGCGAATCAGGCAACAAAACATGAAAGTTTTCTTTGATGACGGCATTGGTTGACAAACAGCAATAATTTACCAACTCAACTAATAAGCCTACTATTTTCGTTGTGGGTGCAAATTAACCCTATAAAGTAAAATCAGTCTCATGCCATGTCATATTATCTTAATTTACTCTCGTTCGATCTTCATACTTGATCGACCTTAAACATAAACAAGCAGTTGAATAAAATTTTGGATAATAAAATGAATAAATGAATTAAACTCGCTTTCTATCGGTTCTGTAGTTCTTGACATACATGTGTTACATTATATATATGTGTCGTGAAATATAAAAAAATTGAGTGGTTAAGTACTAAACTCAACATTAACCTGCAGCATTATGTTCACGTTACCTTTCTAATACTAAATGCATACGAGTCTGTAAGAACTTTACAAAATGATACACAGACAATTCAATAGACCAAAAAAGATCACAGGATGACCATTTTGTAACCAGGATTCGGTATGAACAAATTACATAAAACTGAATTCGCTGTACTATGTACTACGTACATATGCCAGCATGTGAATACAAATATGGCATGACCAAAATAAACTTGTAATTTTACTTCATCCCAACTTTGATGACATTTAAAAAGTCGTTCTCCGGCTGTTATGTGTGGTCAAAAATGTTCAACTAGCTGTCATTTTAATATAAGAAATACGGCATGAGCAAATAACACAGAGGTTAGGTCATCTTACTATGTACTACAGATGTAACAAGTTTTACTGAATTCTGAAAAATAGATTCTTAGATGTCATTTATGATAAAAAAAAATGTGTTCAAATGACTGACAATTTTATAATTGACACACAACATTAACAAAATACATAACATTCATGTCACTCACTGTACCAAGAACTAAATGTGTGTGAAGTCGAAGAAATTCTTAAAAATATTTGTTCAGTAATCTTGTGTAAATAAAAAATATTTCAAACTGGATCTGGCAAGGCTTTAAAAACATGAAAACAGCATGAACAAAATACATAAAAATCAAGTCATCTTGCTAAGGACTGTGCATATACCGAATTTAATGAAATTCTAATATGTGGTTCCATCTAGTATGATGTAAAAAATTTTTGAAATGGCCGCCATTTTGAAAATATGTACACGGCATTATCGAAATACGCAAAAGTCAAGCTAGGTCACAAAAAAAGCTGTATAGGATGTCCAGAAACAAAATCATAACAAATACACCACGTGAATCCTGGGCTAAATTCGAGACGAAATTGTAAGTGGAAAAATGTTGTACGATGACATTTTACTTGTGCAATGTGGCAACACTGCACGGATAGTGCCCTCTTGCGCTCCACGTCCAGGTATTGTTTTATGTATGTTACGTCAAGTAAACATAGAATCATGTTTGGACTGCTCAAGATTTTAACCAGGACCATAGTCGTCTTTAGTAGAAGGCCGTGGCCTTAGATATGGCAACCCTGTCAGGAAGGGTCATTTTAACACTTCTTTTAGCTCTCCATAGGCAATGGCTTTCCATGATTCGCCAGTATGTATGGCACAGTAACGAATCAGGTAGAGTCATTGTCTTTAGAGAGCTAACAGAAGTGTTAAAATGACCCTTCCTGATAGTGTTGCCAGCTTTAAGGCCGCGGCCTTTTACTAAAGACGGCTATGCAAGGACCCATCATATGCAGGTCAAATCAATAGTAATAAGATAAGTAGAGATGATGGTATATCGCGGAAAAACTTGACTATTTGCTAGGCTTCAACATACGTTCAACTTATCAAAAGATTACTGGCTTTTCCTTGTACGTGGAGCTAATGCCCTAATTGACTGAGCCAATAAGAATGCCGCTATTTTAATATTTAATGCATGTTATTGCTCTGCAGACAGCTACGTTGTGTCAGTGTTTTCAAGGCTATGTTGACGCAAAACATTTTCGCGATATACCATCATCTCTAAAGATAAGTAAGAAAGTAAGATGTTTGTTGAACTTAAGTGGGAACCAACTATAGAGCTATGTTGCCACATTGTGCATATGAAATGTTATCATACAACATTTTACCACTAACATGTTCGTCTCCAATTTAGCCCACGATTCGTGTGGTGTGCTTTTTACGCATTTGTTTCCTGACAGACTGTATATGCAATACATTTGATTAAATTCAGATTAGGGGTTCAAAAATTTTTAGGGGACACACACAAACACACACACAGGAAAGTGTTCTCACAAGCCGTCATCCACCTTCGGAAAGTAGTATAAAATCCTGAATGCGCAATGAACAAACAGAGTTTCGTAGGACGTTGTTGCACTGAGCGAACCTTTGTTTCCCACGTAGACAAACACCACCTCAGTTTCCCTGCAGTACCCCATTATTTTTATTTTCTTGTTGTATCAAGCCAATATCGCCGTGCCCTGGAATCGCCACTTGGTTTTGGCCACGACTCGCAGGTTGATAGGTGACAGTACTATTTCCAGATACCCTACCTGCGGCCAAAACAACATGAATAGACGTAACAACAATGCAGATGATCCAAGTTTTGACAAGGTAGTTTCCAAAATATGCTTGTCTCCTCGTAACTAATTTTCATGATGCAATTTCGACATTCAGAGTCGGTCACAACATGGATCAGTACTTAGTAAATTTTTGTGAGTTTAAATGTGCTTTATGTCACCTAATTATAATTTGTGAAGTGAAACATAAATCCATATCTAATTAGTTAATCCCACTTAACGATCTTCCAGATCACAACGGGACTGATAAATAAACACATTTATTTATTTATAATGTCAAGATATTCTACATGGCTTACTTGACTGTTTTTAATAATTACTATAACAGTTGTGTTATGAACAAATTTATCTGAATTCCAAATTTTAAGTTGACTACTACAACCTTATAGCCGGAAATGTTAAAACTGCTTCAAATCTCCGAAGTTTTACAACGCGCCTTTCAGAAAAAACCCACAAAAATTGAATTTTCCCCCAAATAACTATTTTGACTATGTACCGATCCTTAGATCACTACACATACCATGTCTGTATGGACAGGAAATAATTTGAATTAAAATTAAGCATGTATTAGCTAACCAACTGGCACCACTAATGCAGTTTTATTAGTGGAACTAAACTGGTAGTGTTGAGTGTTGGCCATCCACTTGTGTATTTTGAGGTTGAGGCCCAATTTTTTTACTGGGAACAGTTTCATTTAAATACTACAGTTTACATGCAGGGTACTCACATACAAGCAGCGAACGTAAATAATTTACGCCGTAACAGCATTGCTCTAAAAAAAACACAAGTAAACACCATTTTACAGATTATATTCACGGATATAATTTCAGATTCCCTGTAAAGTATTCATGGCGACACTGCCCAATTTCCAGCAAATGAAATGTTTAATTTATGAGTCCTGTTTTTAGTTAACAGCTACACATTTTTCACGAACGCACAAAAACGTAGCAATAGAATTTATTACATGCTCATAATTTTTAGTAAGCTCTTTTCATTGCAGTACAGATATTGCATTTTCCAGTTCGTAACTGGTATTACTAATTTAAGGTACGAAACATGCATTCTTATTTATTACGTAAGACAGAATATAGCACACGTAAAATGAATTAACAGCGGATAATACTTTTCTTTTTTTTGTTATTTATCTTGATGTAGTTTGCTGTTGATTTGACATCCAGCAGTAGTTTTGTCTTTAAGAGCAGAAGCGCGCGAAGTAACTGCTACACTTTGAGTTTAAAAGTGATTTTTTTCTTGGTTTATAATCGGTGCGCAGACCTTTAGGATAAATTATAGTGAACTTAAGAGAGTTGTTCAGAACAATGTGTTGCGGTACCTTGAAGCATCTTGACCATCTATTTATTGGTGGCAACACTCAACATTGCAATACTTTCACTAAAATACTACGTTATCTCTGAAGTGTTAGATTCTAATCATGTCACATTACTCTTTATTAAGACACGATCTTTGTTAAACTATGTACTATATAGACTTTTTACTTCAAAATCTGTCTTACCATAATGTAACTTTTTGGTAGGTCTTTGTCCTTTGTGAAGTTTTTTGTAATCAACAACCTTGCAAAATAAGACAAACTTATCGATATTGACACAATTAAAATTACAAAGAACGATACATTACTGGATTTCTAAATTACTATGACATAAGTTGACGTTTTAATCAAAGCACAGCTAACTACTTTTTAGCAGATGCCATTCTAACTGCATTAAGTCTCATTCTAGTTTAATCTCTCTATATCCTCGTCCCATTCGTGATATGGTAAAATTATTAATCGAGTCATTATTTCAGATACCGTAGTGTCAGTGCAGAATATTTAAGGAAATACGTGGGGCAGCAGAATTTCTTTATCATTACCACCACCCCGTTAAATTGCGATGGTCTCCGCTGAGAAACTTAAACATTGTCGTTGGCGGGAAGTAACGCACGACATCAGTTCTGTGGCGTTGTTGTGACGAGTCAAGTAATGCATGTATATGAGTAGTCCTTACAGATCCTGCGCTTATGTGCCTATGACGTGGTACATTTCCTTCCACCAGAGGCATTAAGTGATACTTATCGATCATCAACAACATCGTTCCATTCAGTCGTGCGCTCATATGGTAAAATGTAACGATATATCGTTTGTTAGTGATAATTTCATAATCATGGCCCAGGTGCAGTCCGTGTTCGTTCTGGAGCACGATCTGAAGAGTCTACGGGACGCGGTTAGTGCACTCGCCTCCCACCAAGGCGATCCGGGTTCGACTTCCGCCGGAGTCGGCCCTCAGATTTTTGCATGTGGGAATCGTTGCGGACGATTCCACTGGTCAGCGGATTTTCTTGGGGATTTACCGTTTACCCTGCGTGTCTCATTCCAACAATTCTCCATTGTAGGGCCTCATTCTTCAGGACAAGCGAATGTCTACGTGCGCCTAGTAGCAAGTCTGCATCAGTGGTACAATACCCTATTCCTTGGATATCCTTCTCATAGAATATTATTTGCTTATTTACGATTATTGTACACTTTAGGACCATTTAAACTCTCTGAAGTAGATCACCTCGGACAGATAGGTTTTCCGTGATCACTCGAGGCGAATACCCTGACGGCCCTTCATAATAGGCAATGGCTGATTCTTTTGAGTCACTGGTTTAGTCTCTGACAACGATAACGAGTTAAGGCGGCTACCTACTTGCGCTTGAAATGCGTTGCAGCGAGCTGCAAGTATTTATTTTTTGATGCGTTGAATTGGTTAGTTTAAGAAAAAAAAAACACACACACACTTCAGTGTATGACCTGTAGGTTTAAAACTTCGTTACGCTTATTTCAAATATGATTTTTGGGTCTCCCAAAGTTGCCAAAAACGGCTTTTCAGACTACCGTCTCTAGGAACATACCGAGCAGATTTGAAAACACACAAATAGAAGCACGCAGTGCACTTTAAACTGTTCTTCCCACAAATAAAGTGATATGGTCGCCACTTAAAGTACCATATGAAAATGAACACTAGCAGAGCTTTGCGCGCCAGTTGAGTGGCTTGCGCATAGAGGTGAAACTGTGTTACAAACGACAACCGGCGGCAACCTTGAGGCTTTACCGATTTTGTGCCGCACCCGTACAAACGCACTTTACGTAAAGAGCTGCCTCAAGGATGCTTGGCGGAAAAGTTCTTTCATATTTTCATAGAATACTCTCGAACTAGTAGATAATATCTTTAATGACATTTTAGTCAAAATAAAAAAAATTGTATTCCATAGTATCTGCACAGCATACACGACAGATAAAATTTTAATATTGACTTTTTAAATCTCCTCCGTGAGAAATACCAACGAATCGAAATAAGATAATTTGCAGCAAAGAAAATATGTTATGGTACAATACTACGCGTATTATTTGTATTTATAAAAACATTTTGAATTGATAGAAAACCATTAAAATAGAAAACAATTTAATGCATGACATCAAACGTCACATTTAGCAAAAAAATAAGAGCCCATAACACTTTCTTTGAAAATTATACATGTGGTAGTACTCCTAAGAAATGTAATATAGAATGGGAAACAGTCATATTTAAAATGTATCCATTGATCAGTAATTCCTTTAACTGAATATTCCCTATTTGAATTCGGAGGCTCTTAGCTTGGTTAGTGGTTACCAGCCAATGCCGCCGAGCGATGTACAGAGCTTGTGTTATCTCTAAAGATTATTTTCACCCGGTTGAAAACGACAAAACGTGTGTTCTTGTGGCCCTCTCTAGGTACGAAAATCTTAGCGCAGAATGTTTTTAAATGAATAGACATGTAAAATAGATATCTTTCTTTAATATTTCGTCATACAAAGATAGAGTCCAGGCCGAATGTCTGATATGAGTTGTCGCGGCAAGAAGACAGCACGCCAGCTCACTGATTTGCACCTTGAAGGGAAGGCGGGTTGCTCAAGCTATGTCGTCTTTATCGCTTCCGCACTCCTAGTTCTCAAAGGCACAAATAGGTAACGTTCTCCCAGCAGACCACCTTATACACTTTATACCTACCTACCTACCTACCTACCTCTGGACGTTTGGCTGTCGTGCTGAAGGCAACTTGGTGATCACGGAAAGGGCGGCTGGAGAAGGGAGGGTGTAAGGTTGAGGGTAAAGTGCGGCTCGAGGGAGTTGAAAGGGAAAACATGGCAGTAATAATTAAGCACTGCGCCCGGGACGTCAGCACCTTCATCCAACGCCCTCCTCCCAATTCTCTAGGTTACAGGAAAATTAAATTACAGTATGGAAATGCGCACCTTGGTCGGGTCTAGCATCTCCGCCGCAGTCACCTCTCTCTCAAGTTGGAGACAGCACAGTCGACCGTCATCCCAGAGAGCACTTGGCACATTATCTTTGAGTCGCCGTATGGATTTTATACACACAGAGCTGAGAACTCATCGTTTAAATGATCACCAGGCACCTTGAAAACACACTCGGTGATCAGGACGTTTTCTAATACGCCAGGGTCTGGACCAGTTGCCGATCCGGGGAGGAGCTTAAGGGGTCCAACCCCACTACGACTTTGATAGTATATATTATTCTTAAAGTACCTAAATTTATAAAAGTGACGTGTTTAAATTTTTATCAGGAAACTCCTGAAGTAACACAATTTTGCACATTAAATTCCAAATATTTCCGGGGAAGAAGTCCCGGACCCCTCCTTCACAATTTGGCTTGGAGTCTGGATACGTCTACATTTTAAGACGTACCGTCCATCCTCCAAAATCGGAAAATGCATAATTACTTGTATAAAATGCCGACATATGTGTATTGCAACTTACAGACTGGACCAACTCGTAATGGAAATCTCCATCCTTGAAATTATCGTTTACTTTTCGAATTTTTGCCAGATACATATAACTGCATTGAATATTAATAATGCATTTTTGACCATGTTGAGTGTTATCTAGTTGTAAACGATACAGAAAATTTAGCGTTAAAATCATCTTCCTAGATACGACACTAATAGGGGTGACCATTCACTAATAGCATATAAACGCAGATAGTGATGTCAATGGCGATAGTAAAATGCTTCGTATTTAGACAATAATTTGTAAACGCGGTGATACACGCACCACCAACAGATGGAAGAATTGTTACGAGACAGACAAGTGTGTGACTCGCATTGAATTTTCTTAATCGTTTGAAGCTTTACACATCTGTAAGTAAGAACACAATGACACGGTATGATAGTTCGTGTGCATAACATACTATTGTACTGCATTATTACATGTCCACCTTAAGTCATAAGTGCATATGTTTATGTTGATATTGTAGTATGACACTCATGCTACGGTAGTCAACCCCTTGGCAAGTTGCGCGATGCCGATCCTCCGTTTTTATACGCCTACACTCCGGGCTGCTCGGCCAGCTAATTCTTCCTTTCCCAACCTTCAAATAGCTCGTAGTCGTGTAGTGCTCGTAAAACAATACCATTACACGCCATTGGACACGGTGGTCGAAGATTGGTATGGGAAATAGTCTCTCATTTAGAGCCTTCCGAGGTGGTCTGCGTCATTACAGAAGGGAATATTAAGCGTGATCTGAGTGGGAATATTTTAGTAGAGTCCGTTGTGGTCGAGTCCGCAGTGATTGTTTGGAGTTTAGTTTGTTTGAGAAATATACATGTGCCGCATGGTAAATTCAAATTTTAGAAACGTAACTGTTGCAAAAACGGAATTGAAGATATACAATTTTTTTGTATAAAACAGCTAAAGGTAATCTTTTCATTATAATCAATTGCAAGGTACTAAACCTAAAAAATTCTGTGCCAATTATCAAAATGTGCATTCATAAAAGGTTGAATTTACATTGAGGCACCTATAGCGGCTTGCTTTGCAGCGAGAAGATGGCGATAGGCATGGAGCGACGGGAGAGCAATGCAGCGGCCAGTCAGCGAGTGACGGCTGTGTGTCGGCGAGAAGTGTGCGGCGGCGGGAGTGCGGACTACACACTCATGTTTGTGAAAGATGTGAATGTTACACTGGAATTAAGACGAAACTATCATTGATTTAATGAGGTTGTTTGATAATAAGACATTTAAAGTGTTAAGTGACTGACGTAATTTTTAAAACTATCATTAATGATAATGAAAAACACTGATTAACTTCTGTTGTGTCATCAAACTAGGCATTACACGTATTAATCTAAAATACGGTAAATTGAAACCAAATAAGTGTTATGTGCTGCAAATCGTTTTTATAGTACTAGTAAATTAATTAGACAATTTTTTTCTATATATTTAACAAGTTACCTATCCAGATCGAACCTAGCTCCGCGTACAGTTCGCTAAGGAGTAGAATTATTATTATTTTTTTTTTAATATAGTAACATATTCGGCGTGTCTCTCACCCCAACGCCGGTGACACAAGCCCAAGAAAATGTCGCTGTTGTGCAAGTACATAAAAAAATGATATAGTTACCGTATGGGAGTATTGCTAGTTTTAATTATATATCATTCACATATTCAACATATCTTTGGTCGGAAAATTTTTTGGACGTTTATCATGCAGAAATAAATGATTTATTGAATGTTCAACTGAATACAGATAATACAAAATACATATTTAAATATTATCGATTGGGTCTGCTTGCATAATATTTGCATTATTGTTCTTAAATGGCCTACTTCTTTAACGACAAGACCATCTAAAGAATCTGCCCAGTAGACGAGGTAATGGAAAGGCAGTTGCGAGCAAACGTGCGTGGTATTTGTCTGGAAACCACCCTCCTGACGTCCGGGCCGGAACAGACAAGACTCCACGACGTATCGGAATGCCAGTCACGTACGTGAGAGCCCGGTGAGACACGCTCTGTGTATTACGACAGTGTCGGCCAAGTACGCATGCGGGAGAGCATCTCTGGGAGCTCCCTAGCTCGACGACAAGAAAGAAAAGCACAAGAAAGAGGCATGGTTGTTGGACGTGGCGCGTGCGAAAGGTGGCTGTGTTTGCGATGATGAAGGATACGGGGAGAAGCGAGTCCTGAATAAGTCACTTCGTCGGTTCGCCAAGTCGCCGCCGTGTGCCAGGCTATGAAGGAACGTGATGTGTGGGAGGCTGAAGGGGACAAGGAAGAACATCTAGTAAAGGAGTTCCCGATGGACGCGCTTGGAAGAGCTGATGTAGGATGATGGCACCGTGTTGCTGAATGACAAAGAAATGACATGCCGACAGCGTCGGGTATCTACACCTGGGTCTGCCAACTCAAGTGTGTTCATATGAAATCATAAATTCATATTTTCAGGAAAAAATGTTTGTTTTGTAGGCGGTACTTGTGAGTACAGTTTTCTCTTACGAAACAATTTTAGCGCACATAATTTTTCTCATAACAGTGAGTCAAAGGCAAACTTTGCGTGTTACGCTGCTATTTAAATAAGGAAAACCAAATTACTTACTGAAATAAAAAAAAATGCACAGAACAATAACGTGCCGTGGGCTACGTAACCTAACATTTATAAACTTACAACGTAATGTTAAAAAAAAAGTAACGCATATGTCCAGGGGAAAACTTGTGAATTCAGCACTTGATTAAAAATACAAAAATGTTCAATGTGAGCTTTTAAATATTTGATTACGTAGTCCATGGGATGTTATTTCAATGTGAATTACTTCCTTTAAGTAAGTTAACTGGTTTTCACTATTTTTATGGAAATGTAAGATGCAATTTTGGATTTTGACAGACCATTATGAGAAAACTATGCGAGCTAAAATTTTTCGCAAGAGAAAACTGTACTCACAATTATCGTCTACAAAACTAATACTGTTTCGTAAAAATAAAAATTTCTGATACTAAACGATTTTGATTTTACTTCGGCTTTATGTCTCGTAGATATCGAGGTCTAAAGAGACGGTTACACACGATTTTACAGAAGAACTGGAACAAGGAAAAGAATAGACCATGGCCTTTGTTAAAGTGGCTGCCTGGGTGAATGTGATTTGGGGTTCCAGGTCTATAAATGCAGAAGCAGTAAGAAACAACACGTGCGTCATGCCTCCAAGACACAAGTCAGTGAACTGATGTGCTTTCTTCTCGCTGACAATTCGCTTCTATGAGACACTCAGTAGTGAACCTATCTCTGTAATGATGTAATATGATAGATATAGGTATATTGTACACGCCTATACCCTTTAAAATACTGCATAAAAATACATCAAAACACACGTTTTTGTCCGCTAGAAAATGATGTGTTAATGATTAATAAATAGCAGTGTCGTAACGCGGTTGTGTTGCAAATATACAAGTTTTTTTTTTTACTGGAGAACTAGTTTCTGGCCTCTTGTCCACTTCTGGCTGTGGAGTGTACCCGCCCCAACAAGTCTAATGTTTCCACACACAGCC